>JYFJ02009243.1:0-10284 GCA_000934665.2 Catajapyx aquilonaris | reverse complement strand
GGGGGCTCGAGCCCCCTGGGCCCCCCTCCCCCCTGGCTACGTTCCTGCATGTGCATCTGTAAAGGCTCCCATATGTGTCCATTCACCGTGTTCAGAGATACCATGTGAACTATCGCTGAACGTCTTGCTCATCGCAATGTAGTTTACTCTCTGCGTGCCACCTAGCAACTAAACGGTTCGCTCGTTAACGCCTCTCGCCTGACGCGTCTGGGCTCACCCGTTCCTTGTCTATGAACCCCCTCTAGATGGCGTTTCAGGACACGGGTTCCTATGTCAAAAATGTTTGTCGTGGTCCCCTCTATCACCCCTAGAATTTTGTCGGTTGAATTCATTTACTCTCTTATAGTCAGGTTTGTGTCACAAATTCACTATCACACTTTTACGAATGCCTTTTACGTATTCGTATTTTAATTAATTATTATTAATAATTATTAATAAATTAGTATTTTCACTGCTGCAGGAAGTTGCATGATATTCATTCGCTCTCTATGTCACAAGCCTTTAATTATTATTATTACATGTTGATATTGTTGACATTTCTGCCCATTGCAGTCACTACTATTCTAAGGATGATTACATTACCATGTTTCATAATTTTGCACACATTCATATCATGTGAAAAGTGATGGACATTTCTCTATCGAGTTGGTATGTCTGACCTTGTGTGTTCCTGGCAAATATGATCTCCATGTGCAGTGCTTCTCCCTCTCTCTCATTACACCTCCCCTCTCAGGGGACCTTCAGGACTAGTGGATATATGTAGCATTTCTGCCAATGTGGATTTGAGCTAAATTCTGAAACTAGTGGTATAGTTGATCTGACCCTCAAGTGATCTGCGCTGTGGAAGTTCTGACCATGGATGTTGAGTAGCACTAATATTTTTCTACCAATCCAGGTAAGGAGATATGGTACTTGCATGACCACAACGGAACAAACGTACGACCAGATGCAATAGATCCTCCGTGGTTCTTGCCTGATTTGGATGGAGATGAGGTTGGGGAGCTACTGGCATCGTGTTCTGTTTCTCAAGCTGGGAAAGGGAGGACACACATTGCGTTAGTCAGTGGACGAACCGGAGGACTAGTTGGAGGAAGACCTCTAGAAGTTGAGGCCTGCAAGTTCTTTACAAATTTGACTGTTGGCAAGGATTTTGTACTTAGCTATGTATGCAGTGGGAATGAATCCAAGCAGATGACACTTCAGGAGTTGTACACCAGGCTCACTGAAGCAGATGACAGGACTTATGATGTGTCTCCATCACTCCGGTGAGGGAGTTTTTGTTGCCCTTTTGCCTTGATTGCATATATAATTATATCAGAAGTTGTCAACCTTTTTCTTGTCACATAACTATTTTGCTTTAAACAAACTCGGCTGGAAGCTAGAACCATGTTGCCCAATAATACAATGAGTACCGGTACTGATACTTAATCACAGCCTGACACTCTGCTTTTCTGGTATGAGAATAATGGATCAGAGAATAACTCCCGGCATCATGATTTACAGGTCATGGCCCAACTCAACCCAGATGTCCCTTTTGGTGGGATCATTGCAGGCAGAAACACCATCCTACCAGATTTCTTTACACCCACGAGGACAATGTCCAGAATGTACCCTACACATCCAGGTATCTAATCGCATTGGCAACATAGCATGGGAGACATTTGAAGAGGAAGCAACCGTAGCTGCTTTCCCGGCGAAGTTTATCATTGGGAATGTTACAGAAGGATTTGCAACGAAGGTGTGGGAATGGGGGAAGGGGAAAAGTGGAAGTGGAGGAAGAGGTGGAGGCAGGCATGTTGGGGGAGGAAGAGAGAAGCGGGACAACAATGGAGGGACATTTCCACACATGTTCAGCCGTGGAGAGGATGGTTGGGGAACAACTATGCAGCAGGTGCCATTGTTGGAAAGTGTTGGAGCAGCTGGACATGTTCAGGAGAGAGTGATGCTCCTGATACCATCAGGTGTTAGTAACAATGGGAGTTTGGAAGTTGGAATTGCTAACCTCAGTCTGACACCAGTACTACAGGTTTGCTCTCAGCCCAGTGGGGAAAAGGGATGCCAGCCTGATGCTGGGATGATGCGGGGTTCATGTAAGTACTATCATGGTGTCATTAATGTTTTGCAAGGTCAAATTGTTGATAAGGCATGGCCCAAAAATATTTTTCAGAAAGGTATTTAAAAATCTCTGCTTGTTTAGGTATGCTTATGTTTAATCTGCATGCAATTACTTCTTTTCCACTTCTTTGTTCTGATCAAAAAATTGTGGACAGCTGATCATAGGTGAACCTGAAATGCAGAACAATCAGTCATATTTTGGCTGATATCGAGTAATATGGTGTTTGATTCATCCTTTATGGTGATTATATCTGGGGGGGTTTTGTTGATAAACTACAGATCCCTACAGAAATTTGTGGGGGGAAAAATCAAAGGAGTAGTGCAATCTTCGAACCCTCACATCTCAAAATTAGGAAAATGTTATTGATCATTCTGCATTTGAGGTCTTCATATGATTCATGCAACCAGCTCTCCAGATCTTTCTGTTTCCTCCACTGGAGCCTATTGCAACACGTTTTTGAATCATAACGTATTGGGCATATTTTAAGTGCTTAAAGGGATTGTTGCTGATTTGATTCACAGTTGTATCACATACCACTTGACAAGTGTGTGATCACGAAAACCTCACATATCGAAAAATGTTGGTGATAGGGAAAAACGGATGAAAAATGCTGAAGACAATCGTTCTCTCACATGAGTGCACCTCCTTGAATTTGTTCACTCCACAGCCTGTATCAAGAGTTATTTATCACGATGGGATATCAATGCATTTTCAGTCTCCCTAAGTCGAAGTTCATACTGGCGAGTATGGAAAATTGTCTCATTTCCCACCCAAAGGGTCGAGAGTAGGCCACCTGCACAGAAAGGCTCAATTTCCTGATCTCTGTCTACCAGACGTACCGAAAGAAGTGTTTGACTCGATTGTGACAATTGAATCCTTGAATCTAAGAGTAAGCAAATGTCTATTACGGAGATTATTTTTACACCAAACCAATGAGGAACATTGTAAGTGTGATAGTGACAGTTATTTTTAAGTTTTGAACACCTTTTGACGCTGGTTATAAAGGTAGGCTTCCTTGTCGAGTTTATGTGCTTAAAAAATTCCAAACTTCTCTAACTCGAATCTTCTATGACTCGAAGTTTTTTCCTGGTCCCATGGAGATTCGACTTAGAGATGTTTTACTGTATTTTAAAATTCAGGTATTGATAGTAAATGATGACTAACTCTCATTTATGATGTTATTAGTTACAAATTTTTTGTGAGTCATTGCAGAACTCAGCAAAATACAATCTATCATAGCTTAGTTAAAAAAAAATTCCTGAATTTTTAAATTCTTTCCATTGCAGTACTATTGGGAGACCTGGATTCAGATGGATGGCCTGATATTGTGACTTATACAACAACCTTCACCCCACGAAAGACTCCAGGGGATCCTTCTTTGGATACCAAGTGGCAGCTTCTCTCCGTCCTAACAAAGTTCAACCTCACAGCAGAGGTCGAAAAGGTTGTCTTCAGAAGCAAGGGATAGATTTATTGTTGCCAAATGGAGAGTGAGAAGATGCAGCTAAAGGAGGCAAACAATTTTTTTGAGAAGGAGGATTTGCGCCACTTTGGATAACATCCAATTCACTAGCCATTGTTTTAGCCTTGGTGTAAACTAAGCGTAAGATTCCAATGGAGGTTCTAGTCTGAAATTTTGCCTGTACAAATGGCTAATGTTTTAAAAAGTCAAAGACAGTTTTTGCCAGTATTTCTTCTGCTGTGATAAATAAGGCAGCCATAACAACATGCAGTAGATGTCCATCTATTAAAGTGAATCACAAAGAGTTATATGCTGACAAATCAAGTTATTTAATTTTCTTCTTTTTTTTACGAAACTGAGATACTGTGTTTAATGAATGTACTTTCCACCTCTTTTACTAAGCAAATTGATGTTTGGAAAATGATCTTAAATCAGAATTGTAACCCTGTCTCTGTTTTCACTCTTTAAAACATGCTGCCTGTTGAGGTTGTCAGCTTATATTTCTAGATGCTTCAAGTAGGCATTTCTGTTCACCAATTAAGAGGCAAGAAAATGTTTATTTTATTTGGAGTCAATTTTAGATATACGGTACTGTGGTATATTGTAGAGATATAATGGATAGAGTTTATTTATTTAGTAAGACTGGGTATTTTGTGTTCAAAGAGGTTTATGTATTATAGAGTACTTATTTCGTGTTTGTGTTGATGAAACACAGGATGGTAATGGTTTAATAATAGCAGTGTGTACCTGAGTGACTGCAGGATAATAAGAGATATTGAAAGGGTGAAATAAAATAAATTTAAAAACATTTCTTTGACTTTAAGTTGCAAGTCCCATAGGATTACAAGTGGGCCTATTCTCAGTTTTGGAGGATATTAATTTTTAAAGAATTATACTGTACCATGCTGTAGATGGCACTACCAGTATGTGTATATAAATCTTTGAGGACCTTGACCAAAATTTAGTGACATGTGCTACTCATCGACCTATGCAGGAAGCCAAATTATTATACCTCTGCTTTGCGTGGTTGCATAACTACAGGGTGCGGAATCTACCAATTTACACGGATTTTTGCTTCGCATGCAGTCACTTGGATTACCATAACTCCAAGAGGATAAGTACAAATCCGAAACTTGATGTGTGTGTTGGATACCTATTTTAATGCTCTATGGGATGGCCATACTGATGATTACGAGAATCAAAAATTTAAAGTCAAAAATTTGCTGTCCAATTTTGATTATGATTTTTCTCAAACTTGGACCATTTTGAGATTTTTTTGTATGACTCTTAAAATGAAGTTGGACATGTCTGTCTGATATTTCCAAAAACTCTACTAAAAATATTTTGGTCTTTCATGCGCAAGAAGCCGAAACGCAACCTGTGTGCATGCGCTTGGACCAGCCTGCCCGCCTTTCCACGTATATCCGTAGTTCCCGCTGTACAGTACAACCATTCATGTTCATTAGTGGCAGAGTACATCTGCAGAATAATTGTTCTGGGCATGTATGTTGGCACAGGGCATGATAACGTGCATGAATCTTTATTTTTATCTTGAGGCCAATATGCAGGACCTCAGTTATGAAATGTGAATGGAATAATTGTTTAAATTGGAGCGCAAATTTTTGTACAAAATTTTCGATTTCCATAATCATCAGTATGGCCATCTCATAGACTGTTAAATTAGGTATCCAACGCACACATCAAGTTTCGGATTTGTACTTATCCTCTTGGAGTTATGGCAATCCAAGTGACTGTATGTGAAGCAAAAATTCGTATAAATTGGTAGATTCCCCACACTATAGTTACGCAACCACGCAATGCAGAGGTATAATAATTTGGCTTCCTGCATATACTGTATAACTATATATATATAGCAATAACTACACAGTATTCTATGTACAATTACAGGCTTTGGATTTTTTATGTTTTAAAGATGACATCCTGGCCTTCGCTGCTATGTTTCTCCACTTCTAGTGTCACAAAAGTGTTGCGGGGAGGTGGGGTGGGGGGGGGCTCTGTACTATTGTTGGTTGGTGGTGTTGAAAGCCATTGTCACCATTGCAATGTCAATACCAATATTAGACATCCATTGTCATAGCGGTTTTATGTCGCAGCTAGGATTGGTTCATGTGGACGTGAGTCAGTCATCAGACTGCTTTTCTGTATGGATATTTTTTGTCACAGTGCATGGCAACTGGCATTAGCTCTTGCAACTGGTTATTGCATGAGGTTGCACTTCCACGTATAGTGAACAGGAAACTGTTGGTCAGCCTTTATATCACTCCAAAGAAGAAAAAACGGAGTTTCTTGAAAATTTCCTGGTCTTGAAGGGGTAGGTGTAAAGAATTATTGTATGCCTCCGAGTTACTTTGCATTTTGACTTGTCAACCTTGGATGTAAAGATCCATCAAACATTACGTTATAATCTTGCAAACATATTCATCAATGTTCGCAGTAGTTCATAAGTTCATTGGACATTGCTATGAGCTCATAATATGGGAGGATAAATTTCAACAAAAACCGCGAATAGGCCTAAACTACATTTGATATTATGGAGTAGAGCTTGCAGTGTCGAACAACTAATTCCGGCAGAGTTCCGGCCATGCAGCAGACTCTGCCTTGGCAAAATAAAGATCAGAAATTCCGCCAAGGTTGCATCCCTCCCTCCCTCCCATCCCACCCATCTGGCCGTGCAGCGAGAAAGTTGCGCACCCCTGCGAACAGTTTGGAGCAACAGCGATCAGAACGCGGTCCCTGACCTCGCGCATTGATCCCCTCCCACTTCGAAATGGAACCGACAAAGTAGTCCCCCCTTGCAAATCGCCCTATGCAATTTTGTCCCCACCGGCTCTTTGCATCGCCCGAATCTGGCAGTAAAATATACGACATTAGGGAATGGCAGGAGTACAGTCGGTGGCGCAGTGGGCCTGAAATAAAAAGAAAAAAAGAGGGCGGGAGGGAGAGAAGTGGGGGGAAAGTAGGGCAGAGCAATAATCGAGCTGGTTTGTTGCCTGCCTGCCGTCTGCTTGCCTGAAGGTGGTGGAATCCCCCCAAAATGGCGGCGAATGTGGACGAGGAGCAGAGTCTCCGGGAGTGCGAGGCCTACGTGCAGAGACATAACATCCAGCAGGTGCTCAAGGACTGCATCGTGCAGCTCTGCGTCGGGAGGCCGGAGAACCCCATCTCCTTCCTGAGGGAGTATTTCCAGAAACTGGAGAGGGTAGGGAACTCTCTTGCCTCTTTTTTCCTTCCTGCCTTCCTTCCTTCTCTCTCTCTTCTAGCCACAATGGTATTTTTGGTGGGCATAGGTGCCTGCTTTGGGTTCCCCACGTTTTTTGGCACTGGCAGCGAGACTGGCGCAGTGTATCATGACTAGTTGGGAAATTACTAGACCTGATGAATGCATAGCACAGCTGCATGTTCTCATCTTGGGTAGGTGACAATTCTGCCATTCTGTATGCAGTGGTTGGTGACATTGGGGTGGGTACATCTAGATGCCAGTTAGGCAGAAGAAATTAATTGCATAAACGGAGGTTACTGACGATGGGCAGCTCTGAGTCTATGAAGTTCAAATATCTCATGTCAGGGAGTACCGAACTCAGAATGTAAGCTAATAAGCGAAAACCAACCAATTTTTATACACAGAGTTTGGTGCTCCATGCCCTTAATGGAGAATTGGGAATGTGGATCAAGGCCACTAGGGGTGCTGTAGACTGTAGAGTTTAAGTCTTAATATTTCATTGGCTAGTCATTGGTTTGGTGAATAACTGCATGTAGGTGTCCAATGTGTTGTGGAAATAAGCGTGATTGATCAGAAAAATCTAAACAACAGCATTGTGTCCGAGTGTGACTGAAGAGTGGTAATGTGCAATAATTTTGAGACTTGATCAAAAGGCATTAACCACTCAATTCATGTTTTGTTGTGTGAAATTAAAGGAAAACTAATGTACATCAGGCATTATATCATGTGCCAAGTGTGGGATAACATATTAGTTGAGTATTTGTTGCATTAAAATAGTTTTTGTCCACTTTCATTTTCACCTGTTTTTGCTTTAAAGGAGTTGAAATACAAACTTGAAAAGAGCCGCGTTGTTGCACACGTGGGTAACATTCTGGAACCTTGGATCTCATCCAGGAGATTAGGAATGGTAACGAAAAGAAGAGGTATTTAGGAATGGACAGGCCAAAGGAACAGTTGAAGTAGAGCCAGAGTTTACAGTTTTTAGAATGTCGTCGCACTTTGTTTTGCTGGTTCCACGAACAGAGCTTGGTAGAAATTTCACAAGGTGGCATTAATGACTGGGAAACAGCTTCTTATAATATATAGTGTCTTAATCCCATGGAAAGGGTTTGAAGTTTGGACCATTTGCAGGATGTGTTAATTAAGTTGTAAGTCGAGCAGAGCACTTGTTATACTTAGTACTTACGAACCAATTTGAATGCAGCTGGAATGCGTGTGGCTCTGCTTGCAGAGCACAAGCAGAGCACTTGACTACTTTTACAAAAGACCTTTTAAATCCCAAATCCCAGCTGACACTGAGTCCAGACTTTGTAAACAAGTGGCAAACACTGCAGGGTCATTGCTCCAGGTTTTCCATCTGGAATGAGTGGAACTGCCAAGCTGCAGCCTGGCCATTTCTATTACAAATCAGCTTTTCAAGTGCAGGAAATAAATGGTTGAGAGAATTGTGGCAGTCGTGTTCCATAAATAGTGAATTCCGTCACTGTGAAAACCAATAGCAGCTCAGAGGAAAGTTGGCAAATATTTAATGGGATGTGATCTGCAAAGGAGAGTGAGAAATTCCTGTGGGATGCAGGGTTTTGTGGTACTCCAGTTTATGTGGAAGCCTGTTAGAAGTTTTCTAGCAGTTGAGAGCACCTTACTGAAAGGCAGAGAGAAAGCCAATATTCCTTCCACTTTGAAGACTGCTGCTTTCTAGAGCATAACCTGCAAGACTGTTTATTGGTCCAGCCATATGGAAACTGATACTTAATGCAATCATGATTATATCCTGTTCAGCAGCAGCATCATAATAAATAAGGCAAACAAATATATCTGCACCTGGCATTCAAGTTGGTACCTGACCTACATGAAAGACAAATTCCCAAACACATTATAGGCCAGGCACAAACTAAGCAATGAAGTGGTGGGCATAGGAGCTAAATGTTTTGGATGTAGAATGCATGTATAGCTTTCATATGACTCTTTCTGTCATTACTAGAACTTGTCCCCCTCCTTTGCTTCCATAATGTCACTTAGTTTGCACCAGGCCTCAGTAGATTCTAAGTGCACAGTAATTGGATCTCTTGATTCTGGTAATTAAAGCACATGCTTACAAGTCAATGGCTTACTGGAATTTGTTGTGTAAACATTTCGATGGTAGTATTTTATGTGAGCAGTTAAGGGCCTGTTGCATGAACCGTTCCTAGGATGTGGGGTCGCTCCTAGGAAGGGATTTCATTGCACCAACCCCTCCTAGTGTAGGTGGTGGGAGCGCTCCTAGCTGCTAGGAAGGCCCGGACCCACTCTTACCGGCTGGGAGCGCTCCCAGCAGTCCAAGGTCTTTCCTCCCTAATCCGTTGAGTCTTGTGTTTGATTAGAAACAACTCCTAGGCAGATGATCCCAAAAAAATCGTGTTATATATCATTAGAAAGCTTGTTTAAATCCTCGTAGGATATGGGCAAGTTGTTTTCGTATGTTCTTTCTGTAATTTTTGATCCCAAAAAGAAGGTGGAAAGGTGTCATGTTTTGATACGTTGCCGGGCGTTACGCCAAAAAAGTCTTTTTATTCAACACTTATCGGAGGCCACAAAAGTTGTCATGTGAACCCTGGAAAGTGCAAATCTTTGTGTATCTAACCATATATTTAAAATTTAGAAATTACCATTTGGGCAATCATAATTAAGTATATTGCACGCCTCTGCTATCTCGGCCGTTTTTCATCCGAATTACTTCGCGAATGTTTCGATGGCAAGCCAGAAATGTGGGTGATAAAATTAAACAGTGCTACCGAAAATTAAAATTTTCTCAGCCTCACTAAAATTTGCGGCATCTTTTGCCTTGTTCGGGCTCCTTGCCTTGGCCCGCCTTGGCCCAAAAACCTGCCTGCCTTGATTGCGTCATGCACGACCACGTGCATCGCTAAATAAGCTAATTTATGTTTTTAAGCGTATAAATCATATTCTCCAGCTGTGTAATATTATTTTAATGCATGTAAGAACAGTTATTTTATTAATAAATAACCAGTTCATGAAGAACGGTGTTGAAGCCCGGCGCGACTGCCCGATAACAAGGGAAGGAAGGCCCGTACGTAGGATGCCTCCTAGTTTGGGTTGGTGCAACCCTCGGCCACCTAGGAGCGCTCTTACCCGTAGGGAGCACCTACGTAGGAGCGCTCCTAGGAGCGGGCTAGGAATGGTTCGTGCAACCGGCCCTAAGTCACTTAACACTGTTGGACTTGAAAGTAATTTTTATCTGCTTGATTCAGTTGCTTTAATAATTACCTGAATGTACAGTACTACTTATCAGATAGTTACTGCAGGATGCTGGTACCTGCACCTTAACTTTCTCTTCATAACTTAAGTTGATAAGCCTGACACTGATTGCTTAAAAAATAATGCACAATGTAGGCTACAGATACAGTAAAACCTAGATATAATGCTCCTGCATATAACTCTTTCCCGCTTTTAATGCCCACTTTTCCT
>JYFJ02009242.1:0-10284 GCA_000934665.2 Catajapyx aquilonaris | reverse complement strand
GGGGTTGTTCGAAAGATGTGCACCTTTTTTTTGTTGTTTGGCATTGTAAAAGGAGGGGGATTGTGACATGACCTTGTTCTGGGGAGACTGTCACTTGTGCAGGGGGTGGTTGGGTGGGTTGGGAGGAATCACCCTTTGTGTTGTCAATGGGGGGGAGGGGGAGAGAGAGAAAAAAAAAATTCATTTGACAAGTAGAAGGAACCTACCTAGATGGACCAATGTCCAGTCGTTGGAATTATCAACAGAATGACAGTGATTACATGACAGATTATGCGCATGCCAAGATGTTAATTTGCATTAAACTTTCATGGTAAACTTCTCTTCCTAGAATTTTACTCCTCCTAGCATTAAATGTTCTTGAAGTTATCAAGGGAATGACAGTTCTGAAGTTCACATGACAGATTCTGTACATGCCAATATGATTCGCAGTACACTTCTCTTCCGAGCATTAAATAATGACTCTTCCTAGCATTAAATAGTGTCCTTGAAATTATCAAGGGAATGGCATTGATTACATGACAGATTATGCACATGCTAAGATGTTCGCAGTGAACTTCTCAGCAAATGATAGATGAGCAGTCAGAATATTCACAGAACACTGCTAAGGAAACTATACAGTGGTTTTAATTTATGCATATATGCCAGCGCATGGCACTTGCCATTGCCATTAACACCTGCGAATTTGTTTACTGCATATGGACTTGGTATTGTAGTGTAAAACAAGTTTGAACCTTTTTTTTCTACATAAATGAAATAGGTAATGTCTCCACCTTGAATCATCAATTTGCATAGTTTAAGAACTTGAAGCAGTACACCTTGCAATACACTAAAGTAATAAATTATGTATGGCTTCTGTTGCAACATCCTACATGCATTCTGATCCACCTGTTTGTGATGTGAATGGAGCTTCTTCACATGCTAAGCTTCTTTTTTGTCTCTTGAATGCCCAGTAATAATAATCACTCAACATACTTGGACTTGGCTTTCCATGAATAGGGATATTATTCTTACAGTGAAAAATGGCATATCTGAAGACTACACATGTTGGATACATTTGGATATTGTACTTGTAATGATGAGAGTAGTAGAGGAATCTAGTGTTTGCTGTCTGCACACCAAATCCTTTGTTTTGGTGTTTTGATAACTAGTGAAACTCTTTTAAGCTGGGTTTATTACTGCCAAGTAACAATTTGCAAGCCTGTATAGAGGTGTACAATATTAAGAAACCTAAGGGGAGGTAAGATTAAAATGCATGTTTCGTGGGGATTTTTTATGATCATGCACTACAACTTCAGGCGATTGCTCCATCCTACTGGCTATATTTAGAGATGATTTACTCGTGTAGCTTAATACAATTGGTTCAGTAAGCTGTATGGTGACATTCAAAGCGAGTTGCGAGATCAGTTTGATGTTCGTCACATCTTGTTACTTGAGTTTCATGTCATGGTTTTGGCCACTCCCCTGCAAGTAAATGGGATTGCTGCAGGCGACAAATTTTTTAAATATTAAATATCCAGGCTTTAAATTGGATGGGTCCATGCAATATTGTATCTTACCAGCTCAATACCTCTGATAGCCATTAAAAGTAAATATGCGAAAGTAACTGTTGCAAATAAGTGGCTTAGTGCCAAATATTGCTGACTAAAATGGATATTTTTACTAGAACTTCCTATATTATGATCAGCGTGTTTGGTGCATTCAGAGGCTATTTTGCTGGTTGTGAATGTAGGTTAGGGATTTCTTACATTGTTAGACAGTTTGAGCATTGAATGACACTGTCATTGGTGCACTTAGGATCCTCAAATTACATTATTGGCGATGTTGCTTCAATCTGTTGTATTTTTACTGGGCATTACAACAAAACCTAATCTGGGTTGGTTCCTCTACTTATAACGATCTTACACTGTTGGGTCAACTGCTACACTAAAATTAGTGATGGAAAAGTTTGTCAAAGGTCTTCATTGCGTGCCGTTGTTGCTCTACTAAAATATAAATTGGCCACATGTTAATTGATGCGATTAAAATTCCGACTTTATCATGTGTTTTTTTACAAGTGGCTGTGAATATTGGCAACCATAATGAGCATCACTTTCATAACTGCTTTAATAAAAGGCCTTGGTCAAACTGAGCATTGCAAAAGAGATGTTTAGCAAGTGGTCACATCAGAAATAGGCTGACCCCAAGTGTTGGCCTGTGCATGCAGGGGATCCCTGGAGATAACCTACCTGGTTGAAAGTGGAAGTAGAGACAGTGCCGGCGGTTGCCAAGCCAGCCCAGAGAAAACGACTTGGTCTTATGTGGCGAGATGGACTCCTCCCCTGTTAGGTCTCCATCTGCCGGGCCAGTCGACACTAGTGCCAACAATCAGGAGGTGGAGATGAACGAGAGGGACCTCCACCTGGCCAGTGAGGTCGGGAAGGCTGCCGATGGATTGGGACTCAGGAGAGGGATGCATGCCCATACGAGGATCAGCCCCTCCAGTGATGCCTTTCAGGTCTGAAATTTTTTGATCGCTGCACATGCTGCTTCCAAGATTCTTTACATTTGGCAGGAAAAGGAGCCAGATTTCTTTTATGAATGCTCTCGAGTGAATTCATTTTTGAACCATTGCACTACCGAACAAGTAAGATCTGCAGCCTAACAAGCCAACATAGTCAAGGGGGAGAAAATGTAATATAATACGTATTAGGATCTATTTGATTGTTCTGGCTTCACATTGGGCTATGAAGTTGCCATTATTTTTGGACATGCACTCAGCAATATAATGAAGACTGTAAAAGGTGGTGCAGGTCATTATTTACCAAAAATTATTCAAACTTTAGGAATGTTGCCAGTGATGACAATTGCAACCACAATGCACGTTTCTTTACTAGATCCCAGCAATCCAGCGACAAATGCTGGAGGGGCTGGGTGGTGCAGGACCGGAGTCTCACATGTCAGCTGCCGACCTGGTCCCAACCAGTGAGGTCATGGGAACAATGGGGGTCATGGGGACAGAGCAGCAGCGTTTGGTGACTGAAATCATGCAGTCAGGTGGGATCATGAAGTCTAGCTACTACAGTGGCAGTACAGGTGGCTCTGGAAATGCTGGAGGTGATGCAGGTGGATCCAGTGGTGAAGGATCTCAGGTGCCAGTCTCGGTTGGATATATGACCGGTGGTGGCACCAGCAGTGGGGAGGAGCGCCAGACCTATGAACTGGCTGAGCAGCTTTTGAGCCACTCAGACCTGTTTGGATCTGGTGCACCACCAGGTCAGGGAGGAGCCCCTGGACAGCACCATGACTTGACTGAGGAGGATCGGCGACTGGTTTCAGCACTGGTGGCAGTGCAGCTGGCCCAGCAGCAGAAGCACCAGCAAGATGTCCCAACAACAATGAGTCCAACAATGACTCTGTCAAAGCATCAGTACTTGATGCAGAAGGGAAGTATTCCAGGAATGCCTGGAATATACAGCAATCCTGCTACCTCACTGGGTATGCCCTTGATCAGCAATGGAGCGACCCTGCAGCGCCCTCATGGGGATGATGGCGAGGAGCTGGCTCTCCCTTTGTCACCGTCCATGATGGGGGTTATGGCATCTCCAGTTACCTCAGCTGCTCCCAGCCACTCTCAGACACCACCTCTGACTCAGGTGTCACAACACCAGCCGCAGCCCAAGATGGAACCTTTGCCGCCACTGAAGAAAATGATATCAAGTCAGTCCATGGCACGACTGCTAGGCAACAAGAAGGAATTTGAGGAGCAGCATCACCAGATGGGGTTGACAATGGGCCTTGTCGACGGAACAGAAATGGATGTGGATGAGGTACAGGATGTGGACAGTGATGGGAAGAAGGTGATTTTGCATGCTGTGGACGTTAAAGCAATTGTCTTTTTTTGCCAGTACTACAATGCAGGTTTTTTTTTGTGCTTGTTATGATCATTTCAGTTTAATTTTTCATTTTCTATGACATTGTTTTAAAACCTGTGGTACTTCATTCATTTTAAGTGTACTTATAATGCTGCAGAGATATGCCTTCAATGCTTGTCACTGACTATGAGAGCAGGAAAATGACCAAAGATGTTACTGCTTTGGTACTCTAGAATTCAAGTTGAAAGCAAAGCTGTGTCACTAATGAGCTTTTCTGTTAACTTGACTGACATTGCCAAAAGCCTCTCAAAGCCTTTAGTGTCTCACTGCATGCCAATATCTGCAAGCATTAGAATTTTTGTGCTACGTCCCATTTGCTCGAGTCCCCTCTCTCAGATGGCGAATGGTGCGCCAGACTTGCTGGGCAGGTGCATTGCGCTAACCTTCCCTGTACGTGGCCACCAGGTGAAGGAAGAGCCATCAGAGGAGCTGGAAGGTGAGGAGAAAGACTTTCTGCTGGACAACCAGAGTGAGGATGGGGATGAAAAGGAGGGAGACAGTGATGCTCTCCCACTAGAAGAGTCTGAAGAAGAGATGGAGGAAGAGGCTGAGGAAGAAGAGGAGGAGGAGGAGGATGATGATGAAGACGAAGATGGAGAAGAGGTGAAACCATCTCGCCGGACACTACCACACAAAAAACGCATTCCTCGCAAGCTGAAAGAGCCTAAAGCCAAGGCAACCCGCATCCACTCTAAGTGCTACAAGTGCAATAAGTGTGGGGAGCAGTTTCCAACACAACAGGCCTACAGTGTGCACAAGGAGACTCATGTACGGAAGTTATTCACTTGTGAGATCTGTACTAAGGGATTTGCCCAGCAGCTGCGCTTCTTTGAGCACTTAAAGGTGAGTCCTGTAGTGGGAAATGTAGGAGAAAATTTGGCTCATAGGGTTCTACTTGATAAATGCATTCGTCACTGATATTACACTAACATTCTCAATTGTTCCCAGGCTCATTATGAAGCGGGCTTAGAGGCTGACTTGGTGGATGACCAGCCACTCCGACTCCGTTCACAGAAGCCCCAACCCTCATCCCATTCACTTAGCATACATCCTCCTATGTCCCAGCCCCATCACACTAAAGCACCTACTTCCAGCACCACTATGACCACTACACAATCGCCTACAACCCCAACAAAGTCCCTCCGATGTGACAAGTGCGATAAGACCTTCCGCCGTGAGAAAGCTTATGAGGCACACATGCAGTCCTTCCATGCTACGGTCAAGGACTCGCCCCCTTCTTCACAAGCTGAGTCCAGACCTATTGAGCCGTCAACTACATCACTGGCACCCTCCCTCCCGCCATTACCCCCTGCTACTCCACCAGCATCAGGGTCCAGTTCAGAGTCTCCTCGGAGCAGCAGGGCAGGGAGGCCAAAGAGAACTGTTCACAGGATTGAGCCAGATGAACTAGTTAGACTGGAGCCAGAGTTTGTGGATGACCCCTTGACGGACAGGGATGACTTGCTTCCTGAAGTGGAGGAGGAGCCAGAGTCTCATACTTGTGAACTGTGCAATGAGGACTTCCCCTCAAAGGTTGGAGAGTGTGCTCATGAGATTTGTATTTTAATTTCATTTGTGGGATCTTCATATATACATTTTTTTGTTTTAGGCAAAACTTGGGTCTCACCTTCGCAAATCGCATGGAGAGCCCCGCAAACGCAAGAAATCAGTGGGCAAGAAAGAGATTCTGACTTGTCCCAAGTGTGGGCGGGTGTTCAACCATCGCAATTCCCTGGTGTATCACTTGCGCTCACACACAGGAGAACGTCCTCACCAGTGTGAGATGTGTGGCAAAAGCTTTTTTGCCTCCTCAGCCCTCAAAGTCCACATGCGGTTGCATTCAGGAGAGAAGCCTTACAAGTGCGAGTACTGTGGGCGACATTTCCGTCAATGGGGGGATCTCAAGTACCACTGTATCTCCATTCACACGGATGAGCGGCAGTACCAGTGTGAGTTTTGTGGTAAGGACTTTGCTCGCAAGTACAGCCTCATTGTGCATCGTCGCATTCACACTGGAGAGAGGAATTACAAGTGTGAGTTTTGTGGCAAGTGCTTCCGTGCTGCTTCCTACCTACAAAATCACCGAAGGATACACACAGGTGAGGAATAAATTTATGTTTGTTTTCTGTGTACTTGATTAGAATTTAAGCATATAATGTTTAGAACTGTTTGAGGAAACAAAATTGGTCTTGAATGAGGCATTGACAATGCAATTATGATGGGTCCTACTGGCATATTATTTCTTAACAGGATGTTATAATTTATTACTTGCTCTTAAGTAATTTTTAATGCTTTCCATTCTAGGAGAGAAACCTCATCCGTGCGGCATATGTGGGAAACCATTCCGTGTTCGCTCTGACATGAAGCGTCATATGCAGACCCACAACAGAGAATCAGGTCAGGGGGGTGCATCGCAAGCCAGGAATCTGGTCACAATGGCAGCCAATGCAGCAGCTGCAGCAGCGGTTGCAGCTGTTAACAATGCGGGAGTGAGTGGAGGTGGTGGGGGAGGAGGCGCAGGTGGTGGAGGGCCATCTCATATCGGACTGGGACAGTCCCATACACCTGTCTCCCAGCATGATTTGGTTGCAGCTGCTGGGCCGCAGATAACCATAGAAGAATCAGCTGAGGCCATCATCACTGGTAGGCTGCAACACTACCTTGGAGGCCCACTGTATGAAAATAAATTAAGGAAAACCTCCCAGTTACATAAATATTCACAATGCATGATTGGACATAATTGGAGAATTTTTCCTTAATTTTAGTTTATAAAACTAGACCTTAATGATTCAGCTTTTATATAATGTTTTTGTTAATTGCACAGGAGATGCCCTAACCCAGCCAGTGAGCTTGAGCATAACAGTGCCGCAGAGGTCACTGGATTCCCATCATGGTGGGCCTGGCAGCCAGCAGCAACAACTCCAGCAACAGGGAGTTCAAGAGGAGGTTCTTGGATACCCTCGGGACCCGATGGATTCGGTCACCCTTCGTGAGAATAGCTCTGGGACCTTATATGTCTGGCCCGTGTTCATGAATTGAGGTCAGTACCGTTTCTCTTGAGACATTGAATTGTTTTTGCTTTACCTGAATTTGCCAAATTTTAAAATGTATCCATTGCATCACACTATTATTAGAATAGGAAATCACATGTGATCAAAAATTAATGAGCTATTTCTACTTGTACTGTATAGTCCATTAGCAGGAAACTTGAGAAGGAATTGTCTTTCCTGCTTATATAATTGCAGGTTTTAAAGAAGCATCGGAAAGTGTGATGATACAGTGAACAGTATACTAATGGCAATCTTTTTTGTTGCAGAGAACTTGAAGTGAGACTGAGTACTTTTTTCCAAAACCGTTGTGGCGACGTGCGGCTTCCAAAAACACTATAAGGATTTTAAGTAATGGGTGTTGTTTTTCTATGGAGTTTGCCATAAGCCAAACAGTTTATTTTCTCATGGTAGGAGGTAGCTTTTATTATTATTATTATATTATTATTATTTTCCCTATGTTCTATTATTCAGAGAATTCAGGTATACGTCTTTAAATGGATCATGTAGAACATTTCCACTTATGTTAATCAGTATGTTTATGCGTGATTTATTTTTGTGGCCAAAATTTGACTCGCGTATTTACTCCATGGATAGTAGGGTTCGCAATCAGGAATCAAATTTTTTTTCCCAATTTATATTATACGGTGATCAGGCCAAATAATTTGCCAGAAGCTAAAAACTATTTTTTTGGGCAGCGTGAATTTACAGATATGGAAATTAGATAATGATTATAGATTTTAAAATAATTAATATTCCACTGCCTGGGAGTTCTCAACTTTTTTCAAGGAAAGTACAAAACTCACCAACTCCCAGCGGACCACACAATTAGAACTTGCAACTCCACTCCATTTTGAAGAAGGGGGGGAAAAAAAGTGATTGCAGTGTTTATAGCAAAAAAAAAAGGTGTGAGTGTGTCCAAGTAATGGTGCGTGCTTTCTTGGAGTCTTTGGGAACAGACATTTTGTGCACTGCAATGGACAGCGAAAGACAACATATCTCATTTTCTGACCACATATTTGTGGGCAGCCCATTTATATATATAATATATAAAATATACCCCAGCTGAGTAACAGTGCCTGCGCGAGTTTTAAAATGCCGTGACTGTGACAAGTGCAGCTAACAACATATTTGACGAACAGCTGATTTTTTTGTTTTTTTTGCATTGATCCACTGTACAATGTGTGTGATCATTTTTGAATCATGTACAGCCATTGATATTTTTTAAGGAAAAAAATATGGTACAGAAATGGACAGTTGTAACAAATTTTTTCTCAATTCCCACCATTTAAATCATTTGCACAGCACATTTCTGTCTTTTTTTAAAATGCAATTCTAGAATCGCATATTTTTGTAATCCTGTCCGTTGGGAAGGGGATAAATGTGTAATGATTAGTATCACATAACGTGCCAAATACTCTGTAGTTTACACCTGCGTCACTCGTTTTGCATTGAAAAGTTGTGTATAAATGCAAATGCCAATCATTTTTTCCCCCCAAGGTACATTATCCAGAAGTCGGATAAATAAAAAATATATATTATAATGGCGCTATAAAAAAAAAGTGAAGATATGCATTGATTATGTTAGTAAAAATGCTTTGTTCCTAACAACTGGTACCTTTAGACATGTACTTTAGAAAATAAAGGTGGCGCCAAAGGCCATACTTTTAGAGTAAATGGCATGAAAGTGGAAGGATCGACTTATTATGTTCTATCATACCATCTGAATTCCCCGTGTATTTTGTATTGCAGAATATACTGTGTTTACGTACTGAAGCAGGTTGGTGTAGTGGATAAGGAGTCCGCCTGCTAATCGGGAGGTCCTGGGTCCGGCGGCCTTGACCGTGGTCTTCTGTGGTTTCCCACGGTCCCCCCAGGATAATTCTGGGGTCGTTTCTGTAAAAATAGGCCACAGCCGCTTCCTGCTGGCCCTATCCTTGTCCCCACCCATGTGTGAAGTAAGCGTCAGAAAAATAGAAGAAAACTGACGGTGGTATCATGGGGTAAAATAAATATACTGTATTTACGCCTTACACAAGCCCATACGCTAAACTCTATGGCGTTTACGCAGCGAACACATTTTTCCCAATTGCGCGCTCAGTTTGTACTTGGAAGCATCGTTTGGAATTTACTGTTAGAACCAAGACGGATATAATTCTATTTCATGCATCTTCGTTCTAACTCTGGAACGTTCCAGAGGTTCTACTGGACAGCGGCCACCTCTCAGTTTAATAATAATCCCCATATATATAAAGCTCAAAATTTGTACGTATTAATAAATGTATGTATGTCACGCCTAATTAAGCCACTTCCCGGGCACGGAGAGCGCTCAAATTTCTCAGAGCCATGTCTTACCTATCACTGACCCTGCAAAAAGTCCCAAACCTGAACTTTTTGGAGTCTAAGGGGGGTTTTCAGCAGATTAACCAATTGCCTAGCAACCCTGGCTGTCAACAAGCCCAAATGATGGATCTGCCTCTCTCACTCATGTTCTACAATAATCAACATTGCATATTCAACAATGAAAGCAATAGAACAAGGGCAGGTTGTCAAGAATAATATAATTGCAGTATAAGAGTAGGGTATTGTAACAATGAACGCGGTTGGAGTACTTAGGGGAGTGCCGAGATCAACAATACCGAACAATACAGTACTGTACAGTGCGTATTGATAGAACCTGCCACAAGGCACCAGGAAACACAGAGGAAAGAAGAGCAGGTATACGTTCGGGTGTTTGGTCTCAGAAGTGTGGAGTGATGCCTTCATGTTCAGATTGTGTTGTCATCATTTTTTTTTATAATTCTGATACAAAATTTTCAAATGTAATTTTAAAAACGGGGTTAATACGAAAAGGGGTAAACTGGAGCTGCGTAAAACGGGTACTTCCCTCATGGGAAATCTTTCTTTGCCGTTTCACAATCAGCAGGCTATCATAATTTCCACGTTATCACAATTTTTCAATTTAAAAATTTTATGATGTCATTTTCAAACCGGCGTTAATGTGGAACGGCGTAAAATGGAGGGGTGTAAAACGGGTACCTACTGTATTATTTTGATAATTGGACGGTGTTATGCAATAATGCGTCAACCCACGCGAGACCAGTTTTGAGAAAAAGGGGCTTTGAAGGTCATACCTGTGAAATTAATTCAGTGTTCTTTTGGGTCATTTATGGCAGAAGTATGCACATTTCACCTGCGTGATTTTAACTGAATTAAGTAGGATCCTTTCGGTCAGCGTTTCTTAGCCTGGGGTGCCCGCACCTCCAGGGTGCGAGGTGGCTTCCCTGGGGGTGCGATCAAGGTGCACCTCTGGACTAAATCTAACC
>JYFJ02009241.1:0-10343 GCA_000934665.2 Catajapyx aquilonaris | reverse complement strand
TGTTCAGCATGGCAAACAGAGCCTGTGTGCAAATTTTCAGCTTTACATTATTTTTGTCCGGGTTAGGCCTCATTTTTGTCTAAAACTCCTGGGCTATAAGGAGTAGTATAACTCCCCCCGTGGGGTAATGAATAATAATAATAATAATAATAATAATAATAATAATAATAATAATAATAATAATAATAATAATAATAATAATAATAATAATAATAATATTAATTTGTGCATTGAAAGTAGCGATCATTTTTGCCCATGGGTGGTTGCCCTGCATTGTTGGACGAAAGTTGTATATAATTTTTCCCCGCCGGGTTGGACTTTCATCAAGGTCGCCAGAGCCTCGCGTCTCTAAGTCACTTCCAAGAGGGCCAGAGTGAATAAGTCGTACTCCGCGTATAGGCCACCTCGTGTTGCCAGCTCTCCAGATCAACCCGGGAAATCTGCACCCACACCAGTTTTGTCTCATGGTGGATGCTGCCCTTGTCACAATGGGCTATTTAGCTATTCTGAGTTCGAAGAAGACTACCCCGAGCATAAATACTTGTCAAACATGCAGTTAATCACTACTCGAATCCCGTCCCACAACTCACAGACAGTTACGTCCAAGATGGTTGACCATCTGTATGGCGGCCTCAGTGTCCAGCAGTCGCGTCACACATCCGGTATAGCGTTTTTGGAAGAAGAAAAATTGTCTCTTATGTCGGAAACAGCTAGGGATGAATGTGGCGTTCTAAGTCTGGTATCTTGCTCACGCCAATCACACTCATTGTGACGTGAAAATGGGCCACGTGATGTCAATCTTATTTGGGAGATGGCGGAGTCACAGTTGCACAAACATCGTCTTCTTTCGGGCTTTGCAGCTCAAGGCTGATTGTGTGCAAGCCATGTCAAAATTGAGTCTGAAAAGGAGCAAACATATCACACAAAGTATAAATACGTAATGAAGTTCATACTACACGTAGTGTGAGCAATCACTCATTAATGTAATTATTTTATTTACAGTGGTTTTTATTCTTGACATTCATGATTGTGTGGATAACATACCGTACTTAAGACAGCTCCATCTTCATTGGAGTGTATACCTTTGCGGCCGGTGAATCCTTGCTTTTCAGATGCAGGATGGTGCAAAATATGCGCACATCCTCTGGGGTGTGTGTTCATTGAGGTTTTCTAAGGCCAAGTTACACCAGTTCATTTTGTCGATTTCGTTTACGTGACGCGGATAGTCGTATATGATATGAAGGATTTTCACAAAGATACACATAGACAAAAGATTTGCTTCAGGAATACACATAAGCATTTGGGTAGCACTAATGTAGCATGAAATCTCGTAAGCTTGGGGTCGCCAGTGACCTACGCGGAAAGTTCATCTCGTCTGCTATGGGGACTGTTGTCATTGAATGATCGGAGGTTCAGGGACAATAACAGGTTTAACTTTAGTGATGCGGCCAACGGGCCTTTGCTGTTGGCACCACTTGGTCCACTTCTCCATTATGAAGCACGCGACAGTTACAATCCATCCAGCAACAATGAGGACGAATGGACCGTACAGCTTCCTCACAGTGAGGGGCCTGCTCTCCTCCTCTTCCTGGCTCAACATCCCTTCCTCAGCCTCTTCTTCATCTTCCTCACTCTTGGACCACTGGCGACTCTGGACCTCCTTCAGGGACTTGCGGAACACACGGTAGAATTCGACATTCTGTAGATATGACATCAGTCCAGATTCAAATTCCCAGAATGCCAATTTGCTTACGTGCGGCAAATACGGGATGTCCTTGAGAGTTGACATGCCAGTATAAAAATCGAGAGTTGGTTCCGTGTTGTCTTTCACGCGCAGCTTACCATTGCTGTCAACCATTTCGGATTTAGCCAGGTCCAAAAGTAAATTAATTCCGATGCAGCTGAAATATAACTCTTCCGCAGCCTTTTCGATACATTCAGTGTAGCTGCTCATCATCTTCAGTTTCTTCGCAATCTCGTGGTAGTAAGTGTGGCCTTCCACTTTGTTGGATATGAGGTTATAAAGAAGAGCCATTTCCATGTGGGCACCGACATCCAAGCGAGAATTGCTGAGTTCCTCCAGTGTGACTGGAAGCTGCTCCTTCTCAGGGACTGCCACAAAAGCGAAAACCATTTCTTGGTAACCACACGACAGGACCATGGCCACGAAAAACCAAAACAGAACAAAGATCCTTGCAGCATGAGCTCTTGGAAACTCGTCGTTGGGCATCTGCTCAACCAATGCACCTGCGCAGGAGTGAATTGCGATGTCTCCAAAGTCTTTTTTTGGTACCTGGTACAAGGATGCTTCTATTTTGAGCAGTTTCCAGGTGACTCCAATGGAAAATGCAGTTCCTAAAGCGATCAACACCCAAACCTCCGGGTAGTAAGGCCAGAAGACAGTCTTCCACGTCCAAAGTGGTTTGGGGAATCCAGTGACAAAGTTAAAACGAATGAAGGTGTTTGGGTACACGTATTTGATGTGAGACATGTCTTCTCCTTGGTAGAAAGAAACGAAGCAAAAATCTGCTTTGCTTGTCACCAGATCCTTAATTGGTGTCAGCCACGTTCCGTTATCCATACGAGACCTTTCCAGCATCTCTGGGACTATTGTCATTTCGTAGGTTCTCCAGGTGAAATTCAGTATGTCAACAAACAAGAGTATGTGTGCTTCGACGTAGTCTAGATTCAGTCTGCCATACTTCTCCCTTTTCTTCATGACTTCATCCCCGTCGATATTTCTCAAAAACACACCTGTAAAATGCCTGCCATGGAAATGCTTCGTTTTATCCGGAAACATGTCCCCTACCCGCAGTCCCGGATACTGTCCCAGAGTCATCTTGGTGTTCTTTCCCTCGTTGCAAAAGAAGCAAATGGTGGCCAGCTCCAGTGACCCTCCATCAGGAGAAGGCTCGATAGCCACCTTCCACCTCATCCCCAGCATGCTGTTGGTCCTGTCCTCCTTTGGTGAAATGGCCTTGTCCGGGTCTTCCCTGGCCCAGATGACGACGTGGTCATCGTCTGACCTGACCTTGACCCTGGTGGAGACGAAGATGCTCATCCGGTTGACCAGTCCGGATGTCCTGGTGGTGAGCAGCTGCACCAGACAAGGACCTGTCCACTCCTTGGAGCTAATGTCCCAATAATCTCGATGCGATGCGTCATCAGGGACAGAGAAGGACTCGGGAGGGGACAGAGACAGTTTCGGGCGATAATGAGAATTTGCATTCGAGAGGATCGTTTGAATAGTCTTCGGAACAGACACAAAGTCGTGGGCCAGCATAAGAGTACATTCGGGTAACTTCTCAGAGTGAATGTCTTGCACCAGACTGGAAACAAGCACCTCAATTCTTGTCCTATTTTCATTGACGAAAGGAGTGAAGTGTGCCGGTGCGCCTAGCGCATTAAAGACCACGGAAAATAACAGCATGCTTGTGACAGTCATGACGACCATTTCTGTGCCACTGCAGATCCCCTCATTATAAACAAAGGTACACTGTAGATTCTTGAAATTCACAAACTTCACACTTGGAAGGTCACCATGGTAGAGTACGTAATGCGTGGTGAGTCTTAAATGACTGACACGCAGAATGATGTACTGATCAAAGTTCGATCGACGTGTCCAACTGCGTCCGGTTACTCTACTCAAGCCGTAACACAAATGTCGAGTATGGAAACTGTATAGCAACAGGAGTGTTTGGGATATGCGCAATGTGGTATTACGTCACCAGCGTATTTATTTATGAACGGGCAGAATGATAAGGTCTATATTCTGATACACCGCCCGCAGCACTTGGTATCAACTACTCTGGAATCTATCGCTATGTTGAAAGTTCTAATGGCTCAGATCAATAGGTAGTGTAATTGGCACTGTTCAGTGTATTTAGAATTGCGGAATTTCCTAAGGAACTGCGCCACGTGTAACAATCCGATTGCTATATAGGACCATGCCTGATTTTAATGTTTATGTAACACGTACGCAGGAAACACTAACTGAAGACCTCGGGGGTAAAACGATTAATGTCCACCTCAGGTAAAACTGAGATATAATATTCCTATTTTAAATTTCGAAGACCCATAAGGTTCCATTGTATATCCCACTTTGGAGCCTTGCATAGTGACCTATGATCACAGCCATGACCAGATCATCATAGTTTACACTAGTAAAACTATCTTCTGAGATAATCTCATTTTTGACAAAATGTGTACCTAGATCGTTCTTCCCCCGAGGTCATCGACTTATCATAGCATATTAGCATTAAAATCTTTTAAGACGGGTTTGTGGCAATGCAGTGGCGGGAATGCTTTCAAAGTCTCTCCTCTGATGTTAAATGTGTACTGTACGTCTGTACCACTCCATATAACTGAAGTCCTGCACTGACGAATTAATCAGAGTCTGTGTCTTACAATTAAAATATTGCGTGTTGACACATAAGAGTAATATAAAAAAATAGATGCGGCACTGTGGGATATTTCATACCTTTATTTGCAAATCATTACATGAGTAACGAGGCCAAAATAATGACATAATTATCTTGATACCTTGGTCCTCAGGTCAGGAGGAATTCACCCCAGGAGTTTGTCGGAATCATTATGAAACACGTGGTACTTCGGTCGTCTCTTTTACGAACAGAAGAGCATTGTGAAAATGCACTTGACAAGGCACGTCGTGATACATTTTTCTGTCACATATTTTGCTTGGGAAACTGAATAATTATTTATCTGTCAAGAAAGTGTCCTGACCATTATTGTATATTTCGTGAATACCTGTGCATAATTGAAGATTTTCCCTCATTTTCTTCCATGCAAGCGGATTATTAAAATGTTATTCCACTTTTATAGCCGTGGTGGATGAAGCCAAATATTATTGATCAATACACCTGACATTGATGTGTTCTTTTCGCGAAAAAAATCGTACATAATGATGAAAGCCAAATGTAGGCTTTGTAAATTGAGTAGACAAAAGTTTTTAACAAATATCCTGGAATGGAAATTTCAGTTATTCAGCGAGTCCTTCTCAATCATCAAGAGCTCAGTTGGTGCTAAGGAAATTCTCCAGATCTTGGGCATTAGTGTCGTTCCAAATATCTTGAATGAGTAATGAAATCGAATGGCCTCCGCACGTGTGGGTGCTAAGAGCTTGTTTCTGTTTCCAATCTCTATGTATTGGGCAAGTATGGCAATTTGGGGTGCTTATCAAATGTTCGATACGAGGCCACCGTCCCCAGCTATTCAATGTCAGCTGAGGTGGCCCAAAGCGACCTTGATCAACTTTTACACACAAACATTTTGCTAAGACCACCAAAGACACGGAGAGATTTTTTTAAAATAAAGTGATTTGGGACAATTTAATGAAATATTTCTTGGCGCCATGCCGAATTTCACTGGAAACCGTGAGAAAAAGCTGTGCATGAAAAACTGGTCAAAAATGACTGCCCTTGTTAATACGGTCTGATTTTCATCTCAGATTTTTTCAGTGCAGCATAGTGCTTCCATCTCCACCAGAAGATGGACTTGACCGTGGATCCTCCCGTTAGATATGGTCCATTCAGACAGGAGTAGGAATCGTAATGGTGCCACCAACCACCTCCGTAGTGATCTGCCTGGTTCCTTTCAGCAACACCGTCGTTGTCACGGTCAATGGTTGTGAAGCCCATCCCATTCTGCTGGGTCAGCGAATCCGTTCCCGCACCTCGAGCATTGAATCCTCCCACCGAGAGCCCGTACTTGCTACCCTCGCTCGATACCATGAAGGTGTCGTACTCCGCGTACGCCACCTCTTGTTGAAAGCTCTCCAGGTCAACCCTCAATCGGACAGTGGTCGAAGGTTGACTGGTCAGCGAGTGGATGTTGTCCAAGCCTGTGAAGTGGAATCATTTGTCATTCATGATTTCCCTTTTAAATATGGCATGTGCTAGGTCAAATCGGCGTATACCCAGCGCATACAGTATATCCGGATGATTCTCTAAATTTACTTACCAAGCCAGAATTCTCCATGAAGGTCTCCAAATCCATTCTTGTAATCGCTCCAGCCCCTCTGGAAATTGACCCTTGGAGTAATGTCCGCCCTTCTCTGCAGCACTGTCCATCCCCCACCATCAGTCGTCATATCGCAGTATACCTGGAAATAATCCACAGGGTCAGATGGTTTTAAGGCGGATTAACTATAGCCCATAAGAGCTCTTAAACTCTCCGTGGAAATAATCCACAGATAAATGAAGGCATGCAATGAAACTCATTGCGATTACAGGAAGTCTATATAGTGAGAGGTGATGGGTCGAGCATCTATAACCTGTATATCCTTTCCTCCATGGAGGGTGACAATGTAAACGCCAGATATAGAGTGCCCTTGACGTTTCATGTCGTAGCAGTTCGATGGCCGCGGCGTACCTAAAAAAAACCTCCACTAGTGTCAAAAGGAATTGAATATTGTTTTCACTTAATTTAGGACAGAAATAAAAATGTAAGGTATAAGGTGTATCCTTGTGTGACTTCCACGGATGAGAGAAAAGTAAATAAGCTATAGAGTGCGACAAAATGCAAAGTAAATAACCTGTGTGATGGTCAGCAGATGTTATAGGGCAAGTGATGTTGTCCAATAATTGCTTTTCAAGTGCTTCATGATCCTTGGTCACCGTCGACGTCAGAGTGTCCACTTGGGCCTTGATTTCCTCCTTTATTTCTGACTTGATTCTCTCCTCGGCTGATTGGATGTCTTTCGTAACTTGAGTTTGACCTTCTTTGCAACTTGCCTCAATTCTAGTGTTCATAGTTTCAATATTTTTAAATCCCTCGCGCATTTCATTCATTTGATGTGCTGTGTAAGGAGATGCACATTTATATGTAAGGAAATTCGGATCAAGTTCATATTTATTAGGACAGCAGAGTTCATAATGATATACTGACAAACTTGTCTAGTGAACTGGACACCTATATGAATCACTTTTTTAGAAGTGGAATTGTCCCGAGACCAGTCATCGATTTAATTAGCATTAACCAAAGGGTGCAATCTTCCATCTCCTCGGCCACTACGACACTACTGAATGTAGCGTAAATAGATATTACATGGTAGCAACTAACAAATAAATAAAAGTGGCAAAATTGCTTTGCGGAACGTTTAACTGCCAGGATAATTATTTACGTACAGTGTATACAGTCTGTTTGCACATAATTTTTTGAGTAACGAGACTACAGAGAACAAAATAATAATGACATCAGGACATAAAGTTCTCAGAGGTTCACTTGAAGTTTGTCGGAATCGTTATGAAATACCCAGCTGTACACTCACATAGAATTCAGAGATAATCTCACCCATTATAGTGAATTTTTCTTCCATTGTTTGAATGACCGACTGTATGGCGACTGCCAGTCCCTCTTCCGTGACGTGGTTTGCAGTGGACAACAATGTCTGGGCAGGAATGTTCTCGGCTGCATTGTTATCACCCGGATTTCTCTCAGCGATTGCTACACCTCCCAACACAGCTAGGAGAATCAAGAAAGCGTGCATGTGATGCTCCATGTCGAATGACCTTCTCAACACTGAATCTGCCCCCATATCACGACAAATAATATATAATACCCTCTGCATGACCTCCACCTCTGACCATGCAATCATTGGGTAATCATGTCATGTCACATTACAAGATAGTGCATGACCAAGTCCTTTGTTCAATATGAGGGCAGAGGAATTAATAATAATTTTTGAATGTCATCAACGAAATCCCTCCTTCCTCATTAAAAAAAATACTAACTTGTAACTACAGTCGCATCACATATCCGGTAAGCGTTTTTGGACAACAAAATCTTGCCTCTTGTCGGAGAAAAGGGACGGATCAGACGTCCTAAGGTTGATGTCATGCTCACACGCACTGGGACGCGAAAAGGAGCCACGTGACATCAATCTTATTTTGGGACATGGATGAGTCAGCAGCGACACAGACGCTGCTTTCGGGCTTGGCAGTAACGACCGATAATGTGCAAGTCATGACAACATATAAACTCTTATTAGGACAGCTGCATCTTCAGTAGAGGGCAGGTAAAGTCTTGCTTTGCACATACATGATGGCACGAAATCTGTACACATCGTCTCGGATATAGGCTCATTGAGGACTTCAAAGGGCACACGTTACACCAGTTAATGTCGATTTCGTTTCCATTACGAGGATAATCGTATTGGAAAATATTAGTATAATATTAGTATTAATAATAGTACAGTAATAAATAATAGTCTGGTACATGCATAGACAAAGACAATTATGTCTCTGGATTACAAAAAGCATTTGGCTCAATATTAATAAGTTTTTCTGTATTATAGCATGAAATCTCGTAAGCTCGGGGTCACCAGTGACCTACGCGGCAAGTTCATCACACGTCGTCTCTGGGGTCTTCGGACTGATCGGAGGTTCAGGACCAACAGGTTTCACCTTAGTGATGAGGCCAAAGGGCCCTTGCTGGGGTTTACAGGACTTGGATAACATCTCCATTAAGAAGCACGCGGCAGTTACAATCCAACCAGCAACAATGAGGACGAAGGGACCGTACAGCTTCTTCACTGATAGGGGCCTGCTCTCCTCCTCTTCCTCGCTCAGCATCCCTTCCTCCGACTCTTCTTCCTTCTCACTCTTGGACCACTGGCGATGCTGGACCTCCTTCAGGGACTTACGGAACATACGATGCAGTTCGACACGTTGTAGATATGACGGTAATCCAGATTCAAAGACCAAGAGTGCCAATTTGCTTACTTGCGGCAAGTAGGAAATGTCCTTGAGAGTTGATGCGCCCGTAAATAAATCGAGGGTGGGTTCCGTATTGTCCCTCACGCGCAGCTTACCATTGCTGTCAACCATTTCGGATTTAGCCAGGTCCAAAAGTAAATTGATTCCGATGCAACTGCAATAGTCCTCTTCAGCTGCTTTTTCAAGGCATTCAGTGTAGCTGCTCATCATCTTCACTTTTTCAGCAATCTCGTGGTAGTAAGTGTGGCCTTCCACTCTGTTGGATATGAAGCTGTAAAGAAGTGCCGTTTCGAAATGGGCGCCAACTTCCAAGCGAGAATGGCTGAGCTCCTCCAGCGTGACTGGAAGATTCTCCTTCTCAGGGACTGCCACAAAAGCGAAAACCATTTCTTGGTAACCACACGACAGGACCATGGCCACGAAAAACCAAAACAGAACAAAGATTCTCGCCGCATGAGCTCTTGGAAACTCTTCGTTGGGCATCTGCTCAACCAATGCACCTGCGCAGGAGTGAATTACGATGTCTCCAAAGTCTTTTCCTGGTACCTGGTACAAGGATGCTTCTATTTTGAGCAGTTTCCAGGTGACTCCTATTGCAAAAGCAGTTCCTAAAGCGATCAACACCCAAACCTCCGGGTGGTAAGGCCAGAAGACAGTCTTCCACGTCCAAAGTGGTTTGGGGAATCCAGTGACAAAGTTAAAACGAATGTAGGTGTTTGGGTACACGTATTTGATGTGAGACATGTCCTCTCCTTGGTAGAAAGAGACGAAGCTGAAGTCAGCTTTTTCTGTCACCAGGTCCTTAATTGGTGTCAGCCACGTTCCGTTACTCATGCGAGACACTTCCAGCATCTCTGGAACTATTGTCATTTCGTAGGTGTTCCAGGTGAAGTTCATTTTGTCACTGAACAACATCATGTATGCTTCGATGAAGTCTAGATTCAGTCTGCCATACTTCTCCCTTTTCTTCACGACTTCATCCCCGTCGAGATTTATCAAAAACACGCCTCTTAAATGCCTGCCATGGAAATGCTTCGTGTTATCTGGAAACAAGTCCCCTACCCCCAGTCCCGGATAGTGTCCCAGAGTGACCTTGGAGTGGTTTCCCTCGTTGCAAAAGAAGCAAATGGTGGCCAGCTCCAGTGACCCTCCATCAGGAGATGGCTTGATGGCCACCTTCCACCTCATCCCCAGCATGCTGTTGGTCCTGTCCTCCTTTGGTGAAATGGCCTTGTCCGGGTCTTCCCTGGTCCATATGACGACGTGGTCATCGTCTGACCTGACCTTGACCCTGGTGGAGACGAAGATGCTCATCCGGTTGACCAGTCCGGATGTCCTGGTGGTGAGCAGCTGCATCAGACAAGGACCTGTCCACTCCTTGGAGCTAATGTCCCAATAATCTCGATGCGATGCGTCATCAGGGACAGAGAAGGACTCGGGAGGGGACAGAGACAGTGTCGGGCGATATTGTTCGTTCGCATTAGACAGGATCGTTTGAATAGTCTTCGGAACAGACACAAAGTCGTGGGCTAGCAAAAGAGTACATTCGGGTAACTTCTCAGAGTGAATGTCTTGCACCAGACTGGAAACAAGCACCTCAATTCTTGT
>JYFJ02009240.1:0-10327 GCA_000934665.2 Catajapyx aquilonaris | reverse complement strand
CTACCCGAACCCAAACTTTAATTCCGGCCGCGTCTTAACCACCCCTTGCACCCACTTCAAGCCGGATTAACCCCCTAGTTTATCACTTAGCTCGCCAACTTCAAATGAGCCCCAGCAAAAGAGGGGGGGAAGGGGGAAGGAGGGTGGGGGGAGGAGAGGAGAAAACTTCCACATTAGTGCGACGCCAACTTATAACAAGATTTGGTTCAAGCCCGCCCTCTATTGAGACCCGTTTTGATTCACTCATATCACTCCCGCACGCACTCCGTTGACCCGGAACAGGGTTGCCAAATTGGGCGAAACGTGTGATGTTGGCAACACTGTGGGCAATGTTACTGACTGATAATACCATTTGAAATTTGATACAGAAATAAATAAATATCATAAATTAATTAAATAGACAAACGAATAGATGAAGAATATGCAAACGAATAGATAACCAATAAACAAACGAGTAGATAACAGAAACGATTAAATTTATTTATTTATTTATTTATCTATCTATTTTTGATGTAACTTATATACAGTATAAATAACCGTATATAGAAGTTATTGAAATAACCAGATAAAAGAATAAAGATATACAAATAAATAGATAAAAAATACACAAAAGAATAAATAAATATACACAAAGGAATATATAAAATATACAAATGGATATACATATAAAATAATAAGTAAATAAATACCAGAATGAATGAACGTATTCATAATTAATCTGTAATTAATATATCGTTAAATAAATAATTTGGAGATATTTTGAGAAAACAATAAATTAAAGCGCCGATAAATCGACTGGAGCTAGATGAAAATATAAACAGATAAATAGATATATAAAATGGTTATTTATTTATTATAACTGTTTTCTACGTGTCTGTGACATGGACGTAAATATATAAAAATTATATGTGTAAAATATAAAAATTATACGCCTGTGTAAATAGAAAAAATTATGTGCAAATAGATAAAATCGAGAATTATAATAGGTATAAAGGAAATAAAATAATGAAATACATCATTAAATTAATACTGAATTTTATAATAAACATATTTCGAATGAGTGTAACGGATGAAATAAACAACTTTAAACGATCCACATTCCTGGAAATGAAAAATAGAAAGCGGTGTCTTTGTTCCGAAATGGGAGGAGCTAGAAACTAGAAAAAAAAAATCGCAAATCGATAGTATACTAAATGTTCCGCGAAATGACAAATGCTAGGCTATTGCCGAACCGAAAAGAGCGCTTCGAAAAATTTAGACGTCTCATATATAGAGTCGCTTTAAATCACAAAACTGGCGTCAGCGGCGACTGGCCTTGCTTATTTATTAATGGGTCAAATTAGATTATTAACTATGCAGAAGGAGGGGTAGAAACGCGACCTTTTCGGGCCATGTACATTACGCAGACGGCAATTCTTCAATTGCACTTCTTGAACGAAACACGCAACGGACATTGTCTCCAATACCATTGATCATGCCTCACTAAAGTGGTTCCTTTGTCTGAATGATATTTTGGTACACGGTGTCCTGGTGTTTACCATACCACATCGACAAAAACAAGTACTCGCATCCATACATTCGCACAGTAACCAACGGTTTATCGCCATTCTTAAAGACGTGGTCTTACACCATAAGGTTTCCATATTTGGCCGCTGGTGTCGCTTTTATGAGCCGGAAAGGTACATAAAAGGATGATATACGGCGTTTGCGTAGTAGCAACAAATGTCATGCGGTGTCTTTCCGTTTGCAGTCAGTGGTACCAACACAACACAAAATCGCTGTTTTAAGCCGGTTTCTCCAGACCTCAAAAATCACGGTTCTTTATCCATTTTTTACGAGCTGAAAGATCCACTGTGAATTGCAATCCAGGATCACTTTTGACATTCCTGACATCATCTTGACGTCCGGATCGTTAACAACCAGGGAATATCGCGAATTTTACGACTCAGACTCCCTCTAGGCGGACGATACAGTAGATGCGGTTGAGGGGAAAATGGCCCAGTCCCTCACCATTTTATATGGCCAAACTCCTACGAGAGTAAGAGCATGGGTGGAAAATACAGGGTGATTCGGACTCATCTGAATGTTCGGACCATTTTATGTAGATGTGAACGTTGGTTTCTGAAGCGTCGTTACTGAGATAATCAACTTTAAAATTTGGAATGCACATGGAGCGCGTCTAAATGTACGATCTTTGTAGTCTACTTCTGAGGATGAAGTCAGGGAGCATATACTAAGGTACATAGGAGCCACAAACATTCGATTTCCGCGTCTCTCTGTTTGGGCCGTTGCCAAGGTGGGCGGCCGTTTTGAAGTGTGGGCAACGCCAAGGAGGTATAAATAGGGTACAGGCAAAAAGAGGGTCCGCCATCTTTGATTCGGGTGTGTTCTTGCCATATAGTTGCCATGGCCGCCAAAACCATGGCGGACCATATTTTTGCCTGTACCCTATTTATCCCTCGTTGGTGTTTCCCACACTTCAAAATGGCCGCCAGCCTTGGCAACGGCCCCAAACAGAGAGACGCGGACATCAAAGGCGCCGACAGAAGTTTGCGCCTCTTATGTAGTCTATGATCCCTGATGTAGTCTTGTAAATAGATTTAAAATATTTCCAGTCGTATTAAATTGATTTTTAGTACTCTTCTTCTGTCCCAGGAGACGAAATTATTTGACGCTCCACGATTCAGTAATCATGAACTTCTGATTACAGCTTTTCTGCCGAAAATTCCTTTCCCCTGGTCCTTTTCCCTTTCCAAGCCTTAATGAATCAAAGGGACACATTTGTATTGCTTGTACCACGATTTGTGGCGAAAACTTTTCGAAAAAAAAACGAATTTTCGGGGAAACTAACGAAAGAAAAGGGTTAATTCCAAGCCGTTTCCCCCTTCAAGTTTTGGAAACATGTTTTGAACTAGGATAGATTTTTAATATATTGAGGATGAAAAATTTAGATTCCAAAATTATGAACTTGTAGTTTTACATAACTCCTAATGGCTAACACTAGGATGCTAATTTACTATTCATTTTTTTCTGTCTGACTATACCTGCACTATTTTTTTTTTTAGTTCCACCATCCATTTTTTGAGCACCGGGGATTCCACTCAGAAAATCTAGATCTACTAAAAGCTAGAGCCGCATTACAGTGCTGTGCGCTCACTACCCCTGCAGATTTCATTCCTAGATTTCCAGAGTGGATTTAGAAAGCTCATGACATCATTTCATTAACGCACTGCTATCGGGGGACAGTTTGTAACAAATGCGAGCTAGTGTAATACAAATGAATTGTTCCAACTAGCTATCGGTGCTAAACAGCTGGTACGCGTTTAATTGCTGGAATTAGGCTGAATTGAGGCATCCATGTTGACCACTCAGATGGTCCAACACTTTAAGAGACTATTAGATGTTATTAAGTGACATATTTACAAAACTAATATACATCTTTTATTAATATTAGCTATTTCACAACGTATGTAACCGAAACAAATCAATACGGGAGGCCTCGACGTATGCCCCAGGGGGATCATTAGGGGTAGTTTTTAACGGGGAAGGATTTTCGCACATTGGAATTGACCTCCGAGGTCATCCTTAGCCGTAGAGGCGAAAGGCAGGAAAGCCGCCTGGTGGACGGGACGCAAACTATGTCTCTAATCTTCCATACCAGGTATAACGGCTGATGTCGACGTCGGTGAGAATTAGTATGACAACTCACTTCTGGATACTATGGTAGAAAAATAGAAATCTACGACCTTTGGTTGCCGGTCAACTGGCTGCCGGACTATGTACTATGAAGTACTGTATATTTTATGTACACTCTTAACCATTTACCTTCTCTAGAAAGGGTAAGAAAGTGGCAATTTTTTACCGTACATTGTAGGGTAAATATTCTTGGGTAAATTGATTCTAAGGTAAATTTTGCTAGAAAATAGAGGGTAAAAGGGCCTATTTTTACCCTCTATTTTCTAAGGTAATACATGCAAAATTTACCTTAGAATCCATTTACCCATGAATATTTACCCTACAATGTAAGGTAAAAAATGGCAACTTTCTTACCCTCTCTAGAGAAGGTAAATGGTTAAGAGTGTAACAATAAAAGAATTATCACATACAGTTGTCCTACTTATGTTATACGTATAATCCGGAAACTTCTATAGGCAGCAATAAGTCATCTCTATTAAATTCAGACATTTTATAGCTGACACCAAAGTTTGCCCTGTACAAACGGTTCCTCCACCTTTCCCCGATGCAGTAACACTGTTAACCCCCATTCGAACTACGTTAGGCCCAAACTCTACTATGACAACAGTCATTTCCGCTTCGGAAGTTCATCCTCCGTAGGCTGAATAAGCTGAACCAGGATCGATANCCCCCCCCCCCCCCCCATCCCTGGCAAGAATTGCACAAAAGCGATAAATGCCTGGCCAAACCCGCCCCATTCCCAATTGCCAATTCCCTATCGACAGATCAATACAACCAGAAGTACTTGGCACTGACAATGCGCCCAAGACGTGCGTCAAATTGAAGTGACATCATTGAATATCCCAGGGATGGAGGAAGAATAGGCACCGCCGCAATGCGGAAGGGTGTCCTCCTGATGAGATCTTCCAGGATGAGGAAGCAATTTTGGCACACAGGGTGGTTCTTAATGACTCAATGATCATTTTATGTAGTGGTGTCGTTTGGTCTTAGCAGCACTGTTAGTGAGATAATTGACTTTAATTGCCGCTAAGAACCGTTAAAAACCGGTAAAAGTTCGATTAGGATGAGTTGGCAATTTAGGCACACAGGTTGATTTGTAATGACTCAAGGATCATTTTATGTAGAGATGACATTTGGTCTTAGCAGCACTATTAGTGAGATAATGGGATTTAAATATCGTTAAGAACAGTTTAAAATCGTTAAAAACCGTTAGGTTCCCATGATGAAGGCGCAATTTTGGCACACACGGTGGTTCTTAATTACTTAAGGATCATTTAATGTAGAGGTGTCGTTTGGTATTAGCAGCTCTGTTAATGAGATAATTAGCTTTAAATGCAGTTAAAAACCGTTAAAAACCGTTAGGCTAGGCTAGGTTTGGTCAGTCCAAGTTAGGTTAGGTTCCGTTTTCAAGTTAGGGTAGGTTCGGCAAGTCCAAGGTAGGTAAAGTTTAGATCGTTTCCTTCTCTCAATAACGATGCTATCGACAGTGACCAGTAAGCGTATTGTGAAACACCCAGTGCACAAAGTCGTTGTGAGGCCCTTGAAACCTCACCAAGATCATAATCCGACCCTAGACTTGATCCCATCCATTTCGACAGTGACGTCCGTGGGAGATTAGAGCGAGCATGTCGACGCCCCATCTAATGACCCCATTAGAAGCGAATCAATCAAAATCCATTATATTCCGGACTGGTGGACTCGTGTTAGTGGGCTTCAAAAGGTCGGTTACGGAACGAATCTATCTGCAAGGCTAATGAGTGCAGACATATATCGCCTCTAGCAAACTTGCTAGGGAAGATGCGCTTGTATGTTGAACTATTAATGTAAGTGTTGAGCCAATCACGTCTACCTCGCACGCTTGCCAGGGACGTCGATTCCGCACAAATTGCTTCCATTCTTACACCGTAGGAGAGCTGGTGGGACAGTCCCAAATGACAGTACAGAGCGACGCGACGTGTCGCCCGGACCTGCGCCTATCGATCCACACTACTATTCGCACCCTTTCCTGCCCGGTGTGTCGAGGAAAATCCGCGTCCCCACCGGTGGAGACAGGTTGCCAAACCCGACTATTAATCTGAACATCACTTCGATTAAGTAATCGAATTGATAGAAATAGTGCATATCGATAGGGTCAATGACTTAGATGATGTTTGATGTGTTTGATAAATAGGGTATGTAGATAAGGTCGGTTAGCTCTATCATTCGATACAAGAATCAAGTAGATGATATTGTTTCAATCGATACAATACAGTCGATACTATCGCGCCAATCGATACTATGGTTAAATGGATACAATACGAGTCGATACTATCTGTTCAATCGATATTATGGTATAAACTGAGTTGATACTATCGGTTCAATCGATACTATGGTACAATACGAGTCGGTACTATATGCCTAATCGATATTATGGTATAAACTGAGTTGATATTATCGGTTCAATCGATACTATGGTACAATACGAGTCGGTACTATATGCCTAATTGATACTACGGTATAAATATACGCAATTCAAGTCAATACCATCTCTTCAATCCGTATTTGGGGTAAATAGATACCACACAAGTCGATAATATCTGCTCAATCGATACTACGGTTTTAAATAACTACAATATGAGTCTATACTATCTGTTCAATCGACACTATGATTTTACTCGATACAATACAAGTCGATACTGTCTGCCAAATTGATACTACGGTTTAAACATATACAATACAAGTTGATATTATATTTTCAGTTCATATTTGGGTTGAATTCGACACAATGCAAATTGATACAACAGTTCAAATCGATAGTATCAGTTGTGATAAATCGACAGTACTCATAGCCTGCAACTTGAAGGAACCTTTATTCCGTGACTGGGTGGAATGAACCCCGTTTTTTTTTTTTTTTTTGTTAAAGAAGACAGATGTCATATGATTCACGGAATCACCAGCGTCGGTACTGCGTCGCATTAATGAATTTAATGTGGAGGAGGGAAGCGTAATTATGAAAAGCCAGTCCGGTATGACAGGACGTGTGCGACGGGAGGGCTCAGGATTGCGGGGATGGGATTAGGGTTTTACGTGTAGGACTAATCCCCTCGGATGTGGCACGAAACGCGACTGAATCAACAGCGCAAGTGAGCCGGCTGGTAGGACATAAGATGCGCACACTTAGGTGTCGGCCATGTAGTGAAGTATCAGTCACGTCGATACTGATAGCGCAGATCTTTCGATAGTCGATACTATCGGAAAATTGATCACGTCTCTATTGATAAGTTCATAAAATCGGGAAAATGAATTTTGGATAAATGCATATCAAATCGATACTATAGTCCATATACTGAATGTTGATGCAATAGCTCACTTCGATTATATCATCGAGAAAAACGGATCACATTTCTGTAGTTGATGAGGTCGATAGGATCGAATTATCTCCATCCTGAAATTCATTTTGTAATAATTCTAATGACGTCGATACTATCACGCACATACAGAATGTTGGTGTCAACATCCACAGCGATCATATCATTGAGAAAACCTGATCATATTAATAAATTGGTCCGTTCGATAAGATCAATCTCATCGTTAAAGCCGTTTAATATGTCAATATATCGTCACAATTATTGCCAATACAGCCCAAACAGTATTGATAGTATCGATCAGGGCTACAAAACAGTTAACAAAGCTGAAGCTATCACATCGACAGGCTGATACCTCACAAAACAATGATCTTGAATCATTAAGCTGCAAGTAACTCTGCACATACATACACACATCACTTGCGCATAACAAATTTGCATAATTATTTTAGTTATTCATTCGTGGCTTTATTTATTTAAGTTGGTCGGCCTGCATATATTTCTATCTATTCATGCATAAGTGAAGTTTCAGACTTAGGCTAATGAAGACAAGTAAAACAATACGGTGCAGTAGGCAGTGCTTCAGGAAACTGATGCCAAGTCCACAAAATTCAGCTTTTCTGCCCTAAATTGAGTGCAAATTAAATAAAATACCACAGAAATGTATTCATCAAAATTACCGCCTGTTCTTGACAGTCTGGATGATTTCCATACGGAACGACGCATGAACCACCTTAGGTAAAAGTGGTCATACGAGTCGATACTATCTGCTCAATCGATACTTTGGTTTAAACCGATACATAGGGGTGTTCCAGGTTCGTGGGTCACTTTTTGATAACTAATATTTTCCGATAGCAGTTATTTTTTGTAGCTTGCTGTGCCCATAATCACGTGACACATTCTATAGCACCTGCTATATTTGACCCACTATGGGTCGAATGTAGCAGGTGCTATAGAATTGGGTAGTTATAGAATGGGTCACATGGTTAGGGTCACAACAAGCTACAAAAATTATTGCTATCGGTCGATATGAGTTATCAAAAAGTGACCCACGAACCTGGAACACCCTATACCAATTTACTCTATCTCTTCAATGGATGCGATGGTAAAATAAAATACTAGTCGATACGATCTTTTCAATCAATTCTTTGGTTTAAATCGATGCAATACATTTTCAAATGGATAGTACCAGTTGTAATAAACCGATAGTTCACATAGGCTCTTGACCTCTTCAAATGTTAGGTCTAAAAACTATACATATTCACCATTCAACGTTCTGAGGCAAAGTAGCACCGACGCAACTTCAAAAACTTTAAGTGTCTTGCGACCTCGATATATCGGAAAATGTCGAGAGTAGGAGCAGAAAAGAGCCTCGCAATTTGCGGAGCCGACTTCCGGCACTCCACAATTTCCATGGTGTGAGGGTACCTCGGAGTATGGCAGCTCCTCTCCCTCAGCCGCCTCTTCCTCCTCCGCCACCAAGAAAAAGAGAAGAGGCCTGGAAGGAAAGTCAAATTCCATTAGGCCAAGGCGCGAAGGGAGGGAAGGGGGGAAAGGAAGGAAGGCGGGGAGGAGGGTTCTCTCAAATAAGCTCTAATGGTCCACCCCCCCCCCCCCCTCTTTTCCAGGAAGCCCAGCACTTTCCTTCATCTGACATATGAAGGTCGACTTGATATTAGTGTCGCTTGCCTTATGAGGGGAGAAGAGAGTTTAGGAATTAATTGAAGTGAAAGGGAGGGGACGCGTGACATGTTTAATTGTACGGGGTGTAATTGCATGGTTCATGTCGCTTGATCGATTGGTGATGTGAGAGGGAATATCTTGCCAAGTGCAGGTGTTCTGGGAACACGCATGTAGTGCCTACCTAGAGTCCTGATTGTGTCCTGAGTATTGCCTTCTTCGTGGTGACTCCTGAGCATTGCCTTCTTTGTAGTGACTCCTGAGTATTGCCTTCTTAGTAGTGATACATAATTATCTTAGTAGTGCCAAGTGCATACTAGGTGGTGACTTCTTACTAGAACATACAAGGTGGTGACTTCTTGCTAAAGCATACTAGACAATGACTTCTTAGTAGGGTCTTCTAAGTATTGACTTGTTAGTAAGTCACTACTAAGTAGGGTCTTCTAAGTAGTGACTTGTTAGTAAGTCACTACTAAGTAGGGTCTTCTAAGTAGTGACTTGTTAGTAAGTCACTACTAAGTAGGGTCTTCTAAGTAGTGACTTGTTAGTAAGTCACTACTAAGTAGGGTCTTCTAAGTAGTGACTTGTTAGTAAGTCACTACTAAGTAGGGTCTTCTAAGTAGTGACTTGTTAGTCTTGCCTACTAAGTAGGGATGACTTGTTAGTATTGCCTACTAAGTAGGGATGACTTGTTAGTAGTACCTCCTAAGTAGACTACTTACTTAGTAATCACTAATAACAAGTCACTTCTAAGAAGGCATTGCCTAGTAGACTCTAGTAGTAGTAAGCTCTAGCAGTAGTGCCTACTAAAAGTAGGGACTTCTTAGTAGTGACTTCTAAAAGTAGGGACTTCTTAGTAGTGCCTACTAAGTAGTGTTTCTTACTAGACCACTACACCATACTAGACAATGACTTCTTACTACTGCCTTCTAAGTAGGCCTATTGACTTGTTAGTAAGTGACTACTAAGTAGGGTCTTCTAAGTAGTGACAGTTAGTAGTACCTCCTAATAGCCTACTTAGTAAGCACTACTAGCAAGTCACTAATAAGAAGTCATTGCCAAGTCTAGTAAGCAGTAAGCTCCAGTAGTAGTGCCTACTAGTAGTGTTTCTTACTAGACTACTAGAGCATACTAGACAATGACTTCTAAGTAGTGCCTTCTAAGTAGGCCTATTGACTTGTTAGTAAGTCACTACTAAGTAGGGTCTTCTAAGTAGTGACTGGATAGTAGCACCTCCTAATAGCCTACTTAGTAAGCACTACTAACAAGTCACTAATAAGAAGTCATTGCCTGTAGTAAGCTCTAGTAAGCTCTGGAAGTAGGGACTTACTAGGCAATAACTTCTAGTAATGCCTTCTAAGTAGTGACTCCTGACTGACCACTCTCACTTCATGTTTCGTCAATTACAAGCATTACACCATATTATGTTACGTGTAATCAGAACTCACATCAACCGTAAAAACCGACCGCACAATTAAGCAGCCATATCGGATTAACTGGAACGTCACTCTCACTGTATCGCAATAATAATCGGCAAAGCTGGTACTGACTCCATTACAATTAGCGGCTCACCATATCCTAACTGCATGTTTAGTATCCTCAAAAAA
>JYFJ02009237.1:0-10298 GCA_000934665.2 Catajapyx aquilonaris | reverse complement strand
CCTATAACTTCCAGTTCCGGTTCAAACTTGTAGCACTCGCTCTTAGCTTCGTTTATGCTTAGACCTGCTACATTCCATGCTGCTACTCTGTATTGTAAATTAGCCCGTTGCAAGAAGCCATATTGGGATTTAACTGCCCTTTCACTACTTTGGTACTCACACTGCACTACTTGTGGCTTATTCAAACCCTCGCCTTCTGGATGTGGCCCCTTTAGGGCCTGTTCACTGACACTTTCACTTTCACACACAATTTCAGCGGGCTTCACTAAACCCTTTGTACAACTAAAACCAAACTCTTTAGACCTCTTCGGGACTCGCATAATCCTCTCGTCAACTTGTTAATCTTCATCGATTGTTGTCACAAGAGCCGCTCCTCCTTTTGATTTGTGCGGCAGTTGACCTTGAGGCGATTGCGAGGCTGGTCGCTTTGCTGCGGATCCAAATCCTCCCTTAGTTGTTGTACCAACTTGCCCTGCATCTTCACGGTATCGTTGTTCCCGAGGCTGTAATTGGGAACCGTCTTCCTTGTCCTCCTTCAATTGATCCAGCGTGAAAAAGCGCCCATCGATTCTTGCCCGATCTCGACGTAGTACCGCCGTCTTGCCCTCTTCTTTAGCTCTCTTCACATACGGCCAGAGCTGACGTCGGATCTCCCTTGTCTGCAACGAGTAGTCTTCTGACAACGACAGTCCTGAGTTCTTCAACCTTCCAGCGTTGCCCAATAACGCCTCTTTGTCCTTGAAGAATGTGCAGCGGAGTATAATGGGACGGAGGTGACCCTGCCGCAGCCTTCCTAGTTGGTGACATCTCTCCACGGATAAGTTGTAATCACCTGAGATAATTCCAAAATGACGCAGTACCTTCAGTGCAGTGCTCTCGGTTTTGGCCCACGACTCCTGCCCATCAGGCCCCACCCCAAATAGGATCACGTTCTTTCTTCTGCCTCTGTCCTCCAACTCCGTCACCTTTTGTTCCAGTACTGCCATTTGACTTTTTGCAGTCCTCAGTTCTTCCTCCAACTGCCCCATCCGTGCTTGCACCACTATCACTTGTTCTTGTATTGCCTCTGTCGCCACCAGTGATATCTCGCTCTTCATCCTCAACACCATCCTTTCCTCTGCACGTTTTTGCGGTCAAAGGTTACCATGGATGTTCAGTAACACACACGACACCTTCCGCTACTGTGCAACCGTGGTTTATTGACCTCAGGCGGATACATTACCAGTACATGGCACGAAACCCCGGGAGAGCCGCTCACCAGCGACTGCCTCCGCTGGTCGTCTTTCGCTCTCTCTCCCGCCCGCTCTCCCCGGCCTCCCACTCCTACTTCCTCCTACTCCCCTCCTGCCCCCACTTCCAGAGGGCCAACAGGACAAGGGAGGAAACAGGGGGAGCGGGCAAATCAACTGTCACATTAACCCCCGACCCTAACTTGTTGACCAAGGGGAAACTAACCATAGATCAACATTATCAATACAAATCAGCTCTCACAACTTCAGCTCCACAACTGAAATATGGTGACGGGGGGAGGGGAAAAGGCAGGGAGGAAAAAAAATCAGTCCAAAGGTCGGCAGCACGGCGAACAGGTCCAGGCAGCCCCACAGGCCAGCCGGGACATGTGATGGTCATCTCATCGTACCAACGGCTCCAAGTCAGGCCAGCCACAGACAGCACCTCCACCAGCGGTGCACCAACGTCCTGGTCCATCCCGCATGACGCCATGTCCGGCGCCTCTGCGTAGCTCACTGGCAGTCTCGGTCGCCAGCTAACTCACGCCTGTAGCCCAGACCATGGCCGCCAGGCATGCGGCGACCCGGTGGACAGCCGTCCACCACCGGCCAGAAGAGTTGCAGAAGTCGATCTTCCTCAACCGGCTCCAACACCAAGGACCAAATGGGGATTAAGGGGGGGGGGGGGTTAGGGAGGAAAAAATGATAGGTCACCGTCACGCACGAAAAAAAACTTACATGTGGATTAAAAGATGCTTGCACCAAAAACAAAGAGAGCAAAAAAAATTATCACTGTTGCACACTACCCCATTAGAAACACTCAAAATCCCCTTTTCACACAATCACAAAATTTTAAAAAAGAAACTCCGTCCAAAGAACAAGGGGGGTAAACGTTCAGCACACACTCCGGAGCCCACGACCAGCCGCAGTAGCACCTCCGGCCATCCAAACGTCGCCAAAAGCCACACACGGACCCCGTCTCCACGGCCGCCGTCTCCATCCCATCCGGCGTCGCAGGGAGGCAGCAAGGGTCCAGCAACAGCGTGGTCCACCCCAGGTGTGAAATGCAGGCGTCAAACGTCAAACGTCGAAGTCACAGTCACCGTCAACAGTCGGGGGTGGCGTCACCGCGTCAAAGTCCATGGTACTCAGTACCAATTCAAAATCCATTGATCGTAGGGGAGTCAAAAAATGTCAGAAGCTCCAGACCACTGCAAAAAACGTGCCCCCGGGTTGCCAAATCCCCGGGGCCACACGTAATAGCTAAAGTCTGAACTGAGCCACCAGTCAGCGCTCTGACAAGAACCGTTCCCATCAGAATTGGAACGTACTCCCACGACCAACTGCGTCCAAACCCACGTGCTCAGCAGCACCTCTAGTGGGCCCTTCAGCTAAGCCACCACTTGAACCTCGCTCCAGATCGTCTCCAAAGACCAAACTGAGAGCGACAAGGCCCAAAATGCAAATGGCTGGCGACAGCTCAACCACAGGTGGGAGGGNCGAATGCCTTCCCGGCCATCGACTGTGCCAACATGTCCACGCCTCACCGACCGGACGACCAGGACCAGGTCACCTGATGCACACAGCCATCGGTTTACGACCTGTCCCCGCCCGGCCAGAGCGTCCAGGACCAGGGAATCAGGGGAGGGGGGATGAGGCCTAGGTACTGACAGGACTGTGCTTGCACCAGGCACGTCCGCCTTTTCTCCAAACCTGCATCCCGCACCAAAGGAAGGGCATCGCCACCACGTGTGCCAACCCATGCTCCACTGCGCCGTTTAGAAACGACTCCAAGTGGTCACAGGGTGCCGTCCATCTTACAGATGGACCGGCTCTAGCGGGCCTGAAAAGTTTCAGCGCCCCATGATCTACCTAGATCACCGCATGCACATACGTATCTAATGTGCATGCTGCTCCAGTGCGAAAAAGATCGCTAGGAGCTCCCTGTCCGTGGCGAAACAGGAGAGCTCCTCCAAACTGGAGAAACAATCGGTCTGCTTGCAACAGCACAGGGGCTATCAAGCCCCGTATCATCCCCATGCAGAGGACTGACCCTATCGCCAAGCATTTCGGAGTTCCCGCGCTTAGTAAAGCCACGCGTTCTCCCGCCCGCCAACAGATGGCGCGAGAGTGCAGTGCCCGTTAGTCACCTGTGCCCGCAAGGCCTTGGTGCCCGTCCTCTCCCTTTCCAAAAGGGAGGGAAGAGGAGGGGAGGAGGAGGACAGGCTTCACAAAGCCCCCCTCTCTCTAACACCCTCCTAATGACGTCTCCAGCCTAGGGCGGGGCCCGATTCTTCCAATCAGGGGGCTGGAGAGGAGCGAGTTCGAGCGGGCTAATGGCGATGGTGGGGGTGCACGGGAAATCTTCGAAGATTCCCCGGCGGGCACCATCAGCACCACTGTGCCGGCCAAAAAGCCCCTGGCTCTCCCGCTAAAGAGCGGGGAGCGACCACGAGGTGCACCAAAACGGCCATCTCGGGCCTTTCCCAGAGCACTTTTTTGTGCCCTAAATTGGGCAAAGCCAAGTGCGGAACTAACCCCTCGGAAATCTTAACCATAAAAGGTCCGTTTCCTCTCCCCGGTACTCAGGACACCTATTCAGGTTCAGTACACCCGAGTACCATTGAGGATGCTAGGCTAGCTAACAAAGCAGAGCAAAGCGGGGGGTGGGGAGGCTGCTGTGGTCTGAAATGACCTTGCAGCCCCACGTTGGGCGCCAGTTTCGCTGTCAAAGGTTACCATGGTATGTTCAGTAACACACACGACACCTTCCGCTACTGTGCATCCGTGGTTTATTCACCTAAGGCGGATACATTACCAATACATATCACGAAACCCCGGGAGAGCCACTCACAAGCGTCTGCCTCCTCTGGTCGTCTTTCGCTCTCTCTCTCCCCGCCCGCTCTCCCCGGCCTCCCACTCCTACTTCCTCCTACTCCCCTCCTGCCCCCACTTCCAGAGGGCCAACAGGACAAGGGAGGAAACAGGGGGAGCGGGCAAATCAACTGTCACAACGTTGAAGTAGGACCTCGATCTCTTGCACCGAAGCCCCCATTTTTCAAGCGTAGTGTCGAGCTCTTATCTCTTAACTCGGGAGCCGTGTTCGACTGCTTGCTTTCGCAGCCGCGTTTGGAGGGGAAGTGAGCTAAGACTAGGAACATATACCTAAAGGATCCTACTAATTCAGTTGAAATCACGCTGGTGAAATCTGCACACTTCTGCCATAAATGGCCGAAAAGTATGCTGAATTAATTTCATAGGTTCATGGCCTTCAAAGCCTTTTTTTCTCAAGACTGTTCTCATGTGGGTTGACTCATTATTGCATAACACCATCCAATTCGACGAAATATTGCACTCCTTCTGAAATATTGTTAGGCAGTGGAAGTGGCATCCGAAAAATTCAGTATTAGTCGCAATGTCAAAATGTCGCGGATAATGTAGTATCGTTAAAATGTGAACATTGATGTTCGCTTTCTAGCATCAGAGATATGTAACATTGTCATAATAGCGTGAATTTATTGAATTGATATGCATTTCATTTACCCTGGACATACCTCTGTCGATTACAAGGACTTCTTCATTAATTGGTGACACAATCACGACCGTACTGTTTTGTGGTATATCTAACAAAACTACGCATGCTACAGATTTAGATCTTCCAGATAACGTTTATACAGTATTGGTGTTACATTATTCATAACATTCAGATACTTTGATGAATGCTGACTTTTCGGATAAACTATTGTTTATCCGCACCTTAACGGGAATTCTTACCCCTTTGCAGTGCTGCGTCTTGGCCCAGAGATGGCGTTACTTTTGCCCTATTCTCCCAATGTAAAACCTGTCTTGCAGTTTTTCTCAGTTGCAAATGCACCAGAAATTATGAAAATCGTGTCGTTAGATAGCCGGGAGCAAATACTACATGGTTACTACGTTCGTGTTGGACATACGCTTTGGTATACGTGTGTCATTAATTGCGGAGGATTATTCACGTGGGCCATGGCACAAGTGGAGTGGGAATGAAAAACAATGGGTCGGCCCCCTCCACCAGACCCCGACCTACCCCCGTCGGCTTGACCATCCCCTGGAGCTGGTTGCCAACCCTTTTCCCCTAACCCCCTTCCCTTTTCGGGTTGAGGGTTTATTGGCCGAGTCTATCTCAAACTCCCAGATAAGTTTTTCCGAGTTAAGTTCACATAATAAGGTAAAATCTACAAATTCATGACTGCTATGCCTGCACATCGGGCTTGCTATTATGTTCTTGCTTTTGATATGGCCACAGAACATTAGAAGGCCTTAGACAGCAACCTTACAGAAATGTGATTATCAATTTTGTGGCAGTGGAGGATGATCGCCAATTGTTTGAGTGGCATATCGCTCAGGCCTACCATTTTATTCATTCAATCTTGCTGAAGAATGTGACTATCTTAAATGTGGTACTACCCAGTATAATGTGGAATCATGCGTACTGCACTTGCATTTTTTTATTTTATTAGAATTATCATTCGTGAACAGTATGCAACTCAAAAAATTAGCCATCCTCTACCATCATTGTCAGAAAAATAATAATCGAATTTATACAAGGTTCCTACTCCTAGCACCTTATTGGCCATTTCAGGGGCCAAAAATGGCTAATTATCACATTTCAAGCCCAGGACTTCACTATCAGACAGCAGATATTTTAAAACTCATCAGTTTTACCCCATCATCCAACATCGCCATCATTACTGTCCAGAAAGACTCACGTAGACAGTATCATTCCAAAGATCCGCGATTTTTACATGGACTGCGTCCTCCCGGAACTCGCGGATCCCAGGATGATTCGAGGTTTACCAATCCGCGAGCCACAAAGAATTTGGACGCCCGGGCCAAACTGACGACGCCGAAGAAGAGGGTCTGAAACAGGCAGTGTTCGTAGTGATTAGTGATGGGTTTTTGGTCAATTTCGAGACATTCGGCCCCAGTTTTCGCTCTGTGGCACTTGTACCACGTGACCGACATATGTATCACTGGAATCCTCGTTTCATGGCCAACGAAATGATGTATGTCCCATTACGCCCATCCAAAGATCAACGGTGTGGCAATTTTTTGAAAAGGGGGTTGAGAGGCGCGTCGAATTGGCAGCATTGTAAGCCATGCGTGGGGTTTCCCTCTCGGGTGAATTTCAAATATTATGGTTCCAAAATAATGCTCACATTGTTGTCTTAGATGCAAGAAAGCATTGCAAGGCATTTTACTTCGGCGAATGCCTGGGTTTTCCCCCCGAATGAGAGTGAACATAAAGGGCCGTATTCAGAGTCGTTCGCTAATGCAGCGCTAAAGTCCACACTAACTAGTGCGACGCTAGGTCCGCATTAGCGCCACACTAGTTGCTCCCATTCAGAGTCGCCTCACTGCCTGCTTAGAGCGGTGCACTAGGTTCGAACACTGCACTAGCGAGACGCGGTGTTGCCACGATTTCACAGTCAGGTTTTCGGACACCGTCTGGGCAATAAATGGGCTTTTCGATTTTAATACATTTTATAGACCTGAAAATACATTTTAGATGATTAAATAATTAGTAATGACGAATTTACGCAAAAAAAAATCGGAGCTGGGGTCGGCGGGAGACGATCTTCATTATTCGTGCTTCATTTATAATCTTGATTTAATCCCCAGGCTGGGGAAGCAAATGAAGATTGAGCGCCAAAAATCGCTTAGCAGCAGTTTAAAAAGCTGCTAAGTTATTTTCAAACTACCGCCACTGCCTAGTTCGATGTTAGTTCGACGCAAAAGAAGGGGGTCCCCTTCACTAAGTTGTGCCTTAGTGCACCGCTTTAACAGGATCGCACTAAGTCCGAACTAGGCCTAAAGCGCGACTCTGAATACGACTTTTCTTAGTGAACTGGGTCACGTGGTTTAAAGCACTGCACTAACTTCTTGTTGTTGACTCTGAATACGGCCCGAAGTCTTTTTGTGACTAATAGCGTCGCTCCCCATAGACCCCCATGTTGACTTCAAACCCTCATAAGTCGAGAATGCGTGGCGGACTGCCGCTAATATTTGGCTCGAATCTTAGTTATGATTAGACCTTTCAGAAAAATATATTGCACTAAGGCATTCAGAATTTCCCAAACAGAATGTTTACTCTTAAGTCACGTGATCCCCCCCNCCCCCCCCCCCCCTCGGAGATGTTGGCACCACTTTTGAGAGGGAGAGGAGAGGGAGCGTCTGCTGGTATATATGGTCCAGCCGCCTTGAGCTCCCTCCGAAAGGTGAAGCCCAAATGGTTGCGGGCTCGGCAAGGCTCGGCAGGGCTCGGCGGGCTCGGCAGATGCGCAAACGGCAACATCTAGTCCTGTTTTTCTGGAAGCGCATAATATGGTCTTGCATTATTACTACGTTCATTTTTGTGCTAATATGTGACAGAAAAAACTGAAATTGGTGTCCGATGTGTTCCTACTACATTCATTCAAATGTCGTAATTGTACGTATTCAACTACGATCTACGGACTTGTCATGCCAAAATAAATACCGTATACCTTTCAGTAGCGGCGTTTCAGTTCCCGCCCCGCCGCGCCGCCCACACGCGTACCAAGATAATGTGCTGTACATACGATATGAATTATGATAAAATAAATGAGTTGACCCTTTTGAGTAAACTGAAATAATTATTTGTTTATTACCTACTATTTTATAGACTTGATATACTCACTGTACTCACTACTCAAGCTATTTTTGGTGAATATTATGATCGCATAGTAGACGGCGGGAATTCTCTTTCCCGTCGATTCCACATCCATGTTCGCCTATATGAGATCATTTACCAGTCCATAATTATATAAGTTTTACTGTATTTCCATTCATGTGCATTGCATACGAACATACTGCTGCAGTATTTTTATTTTTTATTTTTATTTTATTTAATTTTATTGTCCCATATCCAGGGACACAGCCATCTAAGGGACTGCAGTATGTTATTCTTACTCAATGCACATGAATGGCGATGCAGTAAAACTTCTATAAATCGAATCTCCATGGAACCGAAAAATAAAAAACTTCAAGTAATAAAAGATTCCAGTTTGAGAAGTTTGAAATTTTTTAAGCACATAACTCTGTAAGGAAGCCTATCTTTATATTCTATGATGAAAGGTGTTCAAAACCAGTTCAAAACTTTAAAATAACATGCTGTCACTATCACACTGCAATGTTCCTCATTGCTTTGTAATTAAAAAATTAGTATACCGCGTTATGGACATTTGCCTACTCTTAGATCAGCTCGGCTCTCACTCTTAATAAAGGATTCAATTGTCACAATCTAGTCTAACACTTCTTTCGGTACAGATAGCATGGAATGTTTTTTTAACGTAGCACTTACACACCTAGACTTGCACACAACAATTGATGTCTTCTTGTAGGACTTGCACAATTAATGGTAATGTCTTTAATTGCTGTATCACTTTGTCTCTTTACACTGTTTTGACTTGCTATATCAAGGTCTATATACTAGTATATGTGATGTGCAGTAAACAAAACTATCACATTTTCACTGCACCTGACGCTTAACCACAGGGAGACGAATTCCATCGCAAACCTGCAATAATCCTATACCAGGCAAACTTACTGTTAGTATATACATCATGAACACAAGCTGAGGCAGACAGTGAGCCACACAGCTGATCAGTAAACCTGAGCCGGCTGGACCGGGTCTTATTTCGATATGAAAGTATCCCCATATGTGAGTACTTACGTAAGAAAAAAAGGCTGCAATACCATTTCACACAATAGCACGTACCTGCTGCATTCTTCCTCAAAGAATTTTACCGGGTTTAATTCGCTGCAGACGCAGATTTGGTCAACATTAGCAATAATTCCCGCATGCATCTGCTGAACAGGCCCTGGCGGTGAACCTGGGCATCTGGCGGGGTCCACCGAACTAACATCGTGGCCCGTTTCGGGCTTCAACTCTCTAGCATTGCGGGATAGGGAAGCACGGCCACCGAATATCTTTCCACCATGATATGGTCACGGATATTTTTTTCATTTCATTTATTCCTTAGGTTTTCACCCCTCAGGAAGACTTCCCTTTACAGTTATATAAATATCATACAGCATCATGATCATCAGAAATAATAACTTGTACATCAGAATTCTAATAATAGGTAACACAACTTTTCATACACCTGTTCAATCCAGTATTATATCCACGAAACGGAGGTATTTTGTTGCCTCCCTAAAATAGTCAAACAATCGTGTCATTAATTGATCGTGGGGGGTAACAAATAATAAATGGGGAGAACCCTTTGGTGGCGGTGCAACTTCATGAAGGCAGATTGTTCTTGTTGAATTAAAAAATAGGCACTCAAAAAGAAAGTGATACAATGAAAAAGGTTCATTCATATTACACAGGGTACAGGAGTCATTTGACCAAATAAACTTGTAACCTTCAAACCACATGCACCTTGGATTCAATCTCAAATTTGCCCATGGTCACGGATATGGTCTAAGGTTCCGAACAGAGGCGGGCGACGAATCGGCGGCGGAACGTATTTCTATTTGGGGGGGGGGGGGGGNGCATGGGAGAAACTATGCTGTAATAATACCCCCCCGGCTCGTTTTCAAAGCATACATAGCGTTTTTGACTTATCAAAAATGCCGAAATGCGAATGGTTCAGAAAATGCCCATAAGACATTGTGGCCGCTTCTGGTTTTCTACTCCGCGATGTGGGCTAGTAATAACCTTATTGTGGTTTGGCAAATTGGTGAAAGGAAATGCAGAAATGATTTTTTGAGCTCCTGAACGGCCCCTGGGCAGAAAGATGTGATGGTTAGGCGTTATAGGGGGTGAGAGATGGAGACCTTTGAGTTGGTGTTCCACCTCTCGATGAGCGTTTCCGATCAGTATAGCGTCTGGGACTGTTCCAAAGACTATGTGTGTTACATGATGGTGTGAGTTTTGTATGAAACAAGGCCGCGCGAGAGCGCGGCCGTTAGAAAAATCACGGTTTGAATGAAATCGGAAGTGATTACTGAGGTGATCTGAGGTGATACACTTGGTGCTGCCACCTGCCTGCCCCCCTCTGCCCCCCT
>JYFJ02009231.1:0-10308 GCA_000934665.2 Catajapyx aquilonaris | reverse complement strand
ATCCTGCGATGACCATGGGAAACCACAGAAAACCATGATCAGGGTCGCCGGCCTCCGGGATTCGAACCCAGGACCTCCCGATTAGCAGTCGGACACCATACCACTACACTACTGCTTCGGTATCTAACAGCCATGTCCAATATATTGGACATATAAATTTGCAATAAGTGATTGCAACAAAAATATACAATTATTATTTAAAATGACTTCTACACCTCCGCCACTGAGCTTTCTTTCCAAGTATTACTAAATAATATTGCACCAATGGCTTCTCGGGTCTCAGGAGGATATGTAGGAAGAGGGCTGGAGTTGTTTCAGAGACACGACTGACGACTAGCCTACGATGCTACGTGAAATCAATGTGACCATACACCATTTGCCTATGCAACAGATAAATGCAGTTGTATCGCATTCCTAACGTGATGGACAAAGAAAATAATATTAATAGTATGAAAAATAGTTCTCTAGGACCCTTCACTTACATTGCGAGTTATTTCAGAAATCGTTGGATGGGAAAAGCATATATGTGAAAATCCACGCCCCTTGGGATGTACTGACAAGATACGCGGAAATAATGAACATTAAGAAGCCCATCAAGGTAAATGGCTTTTACAATCGCAATATTAAATGACTGTTGAGTAGAGTTTGCAACTACACTTGTGTGACATTGTTAGAAAAAGTAGAGTAGAAATTTTTTCCTGTAGTTAGTGATTTTTACCATGTTTTTTCCGGTGTGTTTTCCTTCATAATTTTGTGCCTTTTTTCACGCCTTTTTTCTGAATCTGAAAATAGAGTCTCGTCACTAAAGATGTAAGTAGTTAATTTTTATTAGACTGCATGATTGCATGTTGTAGAAAATTAGGAAATTTTTGGCTGGAGTGTAACTCCTGCATTTGAATGTGTGTGTGATTTGTGACTGCTCTTTTTTAAAACGTGGTCATAAGTGTTTTGTGCGTGTGCATGTGCTGTGTGCGTATGTGACCTATGTGTACTTTGAGTGTACTGTACGTCTTTACTAATTATTTCTCTCTGCTTTTTTTCGCCTAATTTTTATGCAGCGAACAAGATATTTCGTGCGACAAGAGATCACCTCAGTGTGAACAAATCTGGTGATAGCAATGATATAATAACGTTTACTTTATTGCTATATATGTGACCTATGTTTCATTTTGGCACAACGGTTGAACTATCCATTTTAAAAATTTAGTCACCTCAATTGGCAACAAAACTTCACGAATACTGTTGTATTTAAAAATCTATATCGTAGAAAGCCTCGTTCCAGATGTTTCTGAGTGAGTTGAAAAGATAAACGGCATAAATAAATTTTTACGTGCTTCTATAGAAAGAGCTAGTTTTAGACCCTTTTCACATCGCTCTTTGGCACAATAATAATAATTAATGCGATAGTATTATTTTATTTATCCAAAAATTTTAAAATCGCAATTTCAACAATAATTATTAATTGTTATTGGGCAACAATGAGTTGTATTTGTATGTTATCTTGGAAACCGGTGAATGTAGGGTAAAACTTCTATAAGTCGAATCTCCATGGGACCGGAAAAAAAACTTCGATGCCCGATTTCTCGAACAGTGGTTCAAGTCAGTTTGAACTGGGTTTGCGTCTACACGCTGGATGCAGTTTAAACTCCCCTTCCGAGTGTGAGCATTTCTCGAGCGTAAACAAACCCTCGGTCACCATGTGAACGACAAGCCTCGGTTAGAATTGCGCCGTTGCCACATGTCGCCACATTTCCCCGAACCGGTCTGAGCTTCAGCGCGAGTCTTTACCGGCCTGTAAACAAACTCTAGTCAGCAAGTCTAGAAGGCGGAGTGAGGGACATCGCATTTGAAAGTGACATTTTTTGATTAGTTGCCGACGATACGCCGCAAAATGAATTTTTTATGACACTTCCCGGAGGCCAAAAAAATCCCCCTGTGGACCCTGGATAGTGCAAATCTTTGTCTTTCTAATGATATATTTGAAACTCAGAAATCTCCATTTCTGTAATGATAATTAAGTTAATTTCACACCTCTGTTATCTCGGCTGTTTATGATCCGAATTACTTCGCGAATGTATCGACGGCAAGCCAGAAATGTGCGTGATAGGATTATATTGTGCTCCATTACACTAGAAATTTCAAAAGTATTGTTTTAGTAAGTTTAATAGAAAAGGACCCAGCCTGCTTTCTGGCGGAAATAGACGGCGATACTTTTAAATAAGTTTAAAATATTTAGTGTAATTGAGTGTAATAGAGAACTATGTAATTTTATCACGCACATTTCTGGCTAGCCGTCGATACATTCGCGAAGTAATTCGGATGATAAACGGCCGAGATAATAGAGGTGTGCAATTAACTTAATTATGATTACACAAATGGCGATTTTTAAGTATCAAATATATCATTTTTTAGATAGACAAAGACGTGCACTATCCAGGGTTCACAGGAGGAATTTTTTGGCCTCCGAGAAGTGCCATAAAAAACTCATTTTGCGGAGTACGGTAACGTCGGCAACTAGTCAAAAAATGACACATTTCATTGTTGTTCCCGGCACTGCAAACCCGGTTTATTCCCGATAACGGCTGGCAGCTGAGCGGTCAAATGTGAACCGAGTTTAAACCTCATCAGGGATTTACTTTTGCCTCGAGAAATGGAAATTTCTCTGAACTGGGTTTAAACCGGATTTGAACCGGGTTTACATTTGAACCACTGTTCGAGAAATCGGCCCCGAGTTATAGAAGATTCGAGTCAGGGAAGTTTGGAATTTTTTAAAGCACATAACTCTATAAGGAAGCCTACCTTCATATCCAGAGACGAAAGGTGTTCAAACCTTAAAAATAACTGTCACTTTCACACTTAGAATGTTCCTTGTTGTTTTGTTGTAAAAGAAACTCCGTTATGGACATTTGCCTACTCTTAGATTCGAGGATTCAATTGTCACAATCGAGTCAAACACTTCTTTCGGTACGTCTGGTAGACGGAGATCAGGAAATTGAGCCTTTCTGTACATGTGGCCTACTCTCGACCCTTCGGCTGGGAAATGAGACAATTTTCCGTACTCGCCAACATGAACTTGGACTTAGGGAGACTGAAAATGCATTGATATCCCATCGTAAGGCCCTGCCTGCACTTCGAGTTATGGAGAACTTCGAGTTATAGAAATTCGAGTTAGGGAAGTTTATTTCCTATTCTTTTACATTGTCACCAACCAAGCTCATCATTCTCTTCGACTTATGGAGAACTTCGACTTAGGGAAGTTTGACTTATGAAAGTTTTACTGTAGGTGTTTGGCTCATTACTGGCCCAGGAGGACATGCAACAATGTTATGCAAGATGCATTTGTTTTGGAAGGTTTATAGGATATTGTTGGAGGTAACAACGGATTTTAATGCAAGAGTATTGTGCAGTTTTTCTTTGCCAATTGAGATGTCTAAGGTTTTGAAATGGATAGTAGTTATAATGGAATATTGGAGAATATAATTATGATTCTGGATGAGAATATAGTATCAATTATTTTTCCCATAATTCATGGAACATGACCTTGTAAGTAGTTGTGTCCCTAATAGTATATGGATCCACTCTTTCTGTCTTCATCTACATGATATTATTTTTAAGGTACATGTACGTGACCACTGTAAGCAGTATTACTACGTCATCGGCGCACGAGTCCCATACAATATAGCAGGGCCGCCCAAACTATAGTCGTTGCGGGTCACATGTGTCCCTATAGAAAACCAAGCTCTCACATCAATGTAATTATGATGAGGTGAGATGCAAAGTGATATATCTTCACAGAATAAAAATTTTGAGATAACTCTGCCATCATGTGAAGGAACTTCCAAGCTACTGATTAGTCCATTTAAAATTGTCCCAAAAAGTTTGTGTGCAGAATAAAAAATTTGTTTTTCTTGTACGCAGTTTTCCAAAGGGACCTCTATTGGCTAAAGTAGGTTTAATAACTCAGTTATTATTGATGTCATCTTGCTGTTAAATAGTCCGTTGGTGAACATTGACAACATATCCCACAGTGGGCACCCGTGGGCACCACTAAAAATAAGTAAAGCGCAATGGTCTCATCAGAAAATCGGCTCTCCTGAAAATTTCTTCTCTCTCGAGATAGATCACTTTGCATCTCACCGCATTCTATTGGCGAAGTAAATAATATTACCCATTATTTTGTCTTGTTAAGTTCATTCTAGTGGAAGCAAAGTAGCCTGTGTTGCACAAGCATAATATTAACATACTGGCTGCAATACAATATCATCATCAACATGGGTACTGGTAACTTACTTTTTATTCCTGCATGACGTCATTTTCAAGCTTTTCATTGCTTCTCGCCCATTATTTAGGATTCTGCTTATCCAGTAAGAATTACAACTCAGGTCAAACCGCGTAATCAGAGCATCTAGAAGACGCCCAAGACATTCGTATAACAACCTCAAAATTAATAAAAGAAACTACAAACACCGTGTGGACGGCCCTGCGTTAATCGTCATCATTTTCTCACGTCCTCGTCAAGTTGACAGTGTTACGTCACAACCCCTTTTAATAGTGCTTTTCAAATCTTCCGTGTGTCCGTGACACAATCCCTCTTTTTATATAATATATTATATATAACCGGTCGTTTTCCGTCTTTCTCTTTCATGCATCGGAACAGAAATTAGTATCGCTTTCGTACAACGCTTGGGTAAGTGATGGCCAATATATCTTCACGCCACATAACCCAGTCTCTTTTTCAATGCACCTTTATTGTTGTTTAAATATGAGGGATGACCTTCTCGTCTATATCCATACTTGGACTGTGTGACAGGCAAAGTACACGGTTGGTTTCAACATAATTATGTTGGCAATGCTGTTAGATTCCAGATGGTTCCATAATAAAGAGACCATGAAGAAGTGCTGTCACCATCCGCACTAGGCGACAAAAAAAAGCATGAACTTATTAGCCCGTAATAAAAACATTTGGACTAGGAATCCCACCACCAAATCCTTTTTGCGGGAAAAAGGCAGCAGCATCCGATCCTTAGTTCCATTTAACACACTATACCCCATTCCAAAAGTAATCAGCGTTTGTGCGTAAAATTGTTGCAAATCATTTTCTCCGAATGTCAAGAGAGCCATAAGGTGGCGCATATCTTTAACTACCACTCTGACGACCCAAGCAAAAACCCCGTAGCTTCCAAAATCACTTAAATGGATATATAATAATAATAATAATAATAATAATAATAATAATAATAATAATAATAATAATAATATAATTGGTTGGGTAATGCTTTCATCCATCAGGGTTTATCGCATGGACCTTTTTTTATTTGTTGTGTACATTGGAGCCTTTATACGTATCGCCCGGGCCCACGGGCAGGATGACAGGAGGGGATGTGCATCAAGGTGCAGTGCATCTGACGCTGTGGCCTAAATGGAGATATATGCATCATTGCAGTCCTATTTGCTAGCCACACCTGTAGGTACAAAGCCTGTAGGAGCAACCCTCGCAAAGTTTTGGCCACACTGAAACCATGCACTTCCATGTTATAGCCGACAATAAGGGAAACATGCAAACTTCAAACGCGAATATCTCGAAATGACAAGAAGCCGAGTTACAGGTTTTTTACTTGAGCAGTCAGCACTGCACATAAACCCCATGTCGATTGGAGCATTTTTGGAACTGTGGCCACACTAAGCTCATACAAGTCTAGCACACTCGCCACAAATTCCAGCATTCCTTTGTCTCTTGGTGACCCCGCAGGCTGTATAACCTGACAAAATATTGGGTACGACAAATCATATGAAAGTACGAGCTAGATTCCGAGTCTGGACCACGATATGAGTGCTCAAAGATGCCCCATTTCAACTGTTAAGAGTCTTTGATAATACCATCGCATGAATTGACTGAGTGACCTTCACTTGTTTAATCCTTCTTGCTGAAAATATTTGGCAGGCAAGAATGGAGGAAGTGTCCAACAGACGAAAACATCGGCTTGTCGGCGAGCATGCTCGACGTAAGGTTACAAATTCTGGTACCAAGCTATGAAAATGTTGACGTCGACATCAGGGTTTGTAAGCTGTGATAGCTGTGCTTTCATGTGGCTGTGTTGCATTTGGGGAAACTTTCAAACAGTTTAAAATCGACAAACGATGATATTACCCTATGACCCTATGACACCCTATCTATCTGCCTCCCCCCCACAAGCTCAGTAGAAAATTAGCGTATGCCACGTGGCATATATGGTGAAAACACTCTTGACGAGCGCTATCGATTTCGTTCGTGTCACGTGGTTCTTAGCTCGGTATTCCTATTTACTTTGCAGACTTATTCCTGCGCCTTACGTGTGCTACACTTGCTCTCTTATGTACTTATACTCTTAACGTCTTCTGTCGACTCTTGTCCTGTCCCACGTGCATGAATGAGTGTTCCGTCCGCGTTCATTTGCATGCTGCTTACATACAGTCATACGATATGCCTGGTAATTGAATTTGGGTATACTGACGTTACTAGCCTCGAGTTATTAGTTTTATTGCTGACATAGTTCACAGTCATTGTTGCCATGGTGACGCCATAACCCAAATACAATGATTCCGTTGGTATACATACATACATAGACACCGAGTGAAACCGAAAGTAGTTCTCGTCTGTATCGGTGGAAATTTCGGGGGCGCTGCTCTGACCTGCTGCCTCACTTTCACGTTTGGTCTGAAGTTACACATAGGCTTATATCGCTGAAAAGCGTACGCTATTTGATAACACTATGCAACACGATATTTGTCCATGGAAATTCATCGATATTTCCAGGGTCCGTAGGCCACTCCTAACTCATAATGAGCATTCATTTGGCCTGGGATTTGTTTTTGACTTCGGACTCGGGCAGTCAAAAAACCGAAATCCTCAAATAGGGATCAGTCCGAATCAAGTGGGTCGAAATGTTGCTAGACCATCCCGGATTTTTCTGAGAAAAATCACAGCTGTACTATGGGTGACAAATGTATTGGCCCAGGTGGATGTCACTTCCCCCCTATTTGTATGGATATGGTAGTTTAATTTCTGTGTGATCGCCAGGCTGGAAATTTGGCACTGGCGGCGCTACATCGTTTTGTTATTTTTTCAACCACTTTCATAGCCCTTTCTCACTATGCACACTATGCAACACGATATTTGTCCATGGAAATTCATCGTCATATTCGTGTTCCTTAGGTCACAAGTAACTCATAATGGGCATTCATTTTGTCTTTGATTTGCTTTTGACCTCGGGGCACTCAAAAGACCAAAGTCCTCAAATATATAGCAGTTTTTTCCCAATCAAGTGGGCCTAAATGTTGCTAGACCATCTCGGACTTGTCTTAAAATAATCACAGCTGTACACACCTATGCCGTAACACTGCATATCGAGTTTCAGCCAAATTGCGAAATACCGTGGGGAGGAAAAAAATCGCGAAATTTTGAAAATTGGGCCTTTTTTGGATAATTTTTTTAGGCTATTTGAAGTGGTCAAAACCCAATCAACATAATTATACATCAAATTAAAGAGAAACGCGAGTAGAATGCGCTTATTGATTTTTTTTTCTCCAAAATGCACTCAGAAAAGCATGTGTGGCATTTCATCAGTCACTTGTCCAAGAATTTGGCTCCATTAAAATTAATGGTAATTCGGAAAACAGATCGATTATTTTCTCGCGAACCATGCATGACCCAGGATTGAAACGAAACATACTGAATCTTGTATGGGTCATAACTCCTGTCACCAAATATGGCTGCTCTTACGCAAATACATCACTAATTGTTGGGGTCTAAACACTTGGACATGTTACTGAGCATGACTGTGACCGATGGAATGCCACACATGCTTTTCTGAGTGAATTTTGGAGAAAAACAAATTCCATAGGCGAATATTACACTCGCGTTTCTCTTTCATTTGATGTGTACGTATATCGTGATTGGGTTTTGACCACTTCCAATAACCGAAAAAGATTATCCAAAAAAGGCCCAATTTTCAAAATTTCGCGAATTTTCCCTCCCCACGGTACTTCGCAATTTGGCTGAAACGTGATATGCAGTGTTACGGTACAGGTGTGTATAGCTGTGATTATTTTCAGAAAAATCCGAGATGGTTTTAGCAACATTTAGGCCCACTTGATTGGGGAAAAACTGCTATATTTGAGGATTTTGGTCTTTTGAGTGCCCCGAGGTCACAAACAAATCAAAGACAAAATGAATGCCCATTATGAGTTACTAACACGAATATGACGATGAATTTCCATGGACAAAAAAGTCAAATTTTGTTGCAGTGTTATTATTTTCATTGGCACATTATTGAGAACACTGTCATCTGTGTGACCTTGACTTTAGATATACAGGGTGTTTCAGAGTCACGGGTCAAGAGCGCGCGAGGGGGTGGGGAAAATCGTAGGTGGCGACAACCCCGGTCAGTTTTATAAAACAATTAGAAATACAGGAGTAATCAATAATTTATTTATTACGACCGTACGGCTTCGAACAGAAAGGATGTGACGTCACATCCTTTCTGTTCGAATTGACTGGCAGGTGCAGTAGTGGGTTGAACCTGATCAGCCCACGGACACTTATACTACGTTCTGGCGTTATCAGCTGCCGAGGCATTTTGCACCGGGCGCTCACCTGAGAGCGCCAGGAGTCATTTCGGGGGCCACGACATAGTGGCGACCCTACCGGACTACGGCTGAACTTAATAGGTACGAAGGGAGCCCAACATGGCCGCCGTTGGGCCCCCCAATGTAGCCCTCTCCTTTCGTACCTATAAAGTTCAGCCTTAGTCCGATAGGGTCGCCACTATGTCGTGGCCCCCGAAATGACTCCTGGCCTTGCTCCTGGCGCTCTCAGGTGAGCGCCCGGTGCAAAACGCCCCGGCAGGGGGTGGGTGGGAGTGAACCAGACCTTACTTATATGACCGTGAACCTGATTGAACGGCTTTTTAGCCTTGCGGGTTGCTCTTAAAAAGTCGCTCACCTGCTATACCGGCAGGGTACTGTGCAACCCGCAAGGCTAAAAACCCGTTCAACCAGGATCAAACCACTGCAGCTGCCAGTCCGCGCCGGTCAATTCGAATACAGAAAGGATGTGACGACACGCCATACGGTCGTAATAAATGAAATGGCTACTCCCTTATTGCTCATTCATTTATAAAACCGACCGGGGTTATCGCCACCTACGATTTTTCCCCACCCCCTCGCGCGCGCTCGACCCGTGACTCTGAAACACCCTGTATAGGTAAAGGTATAGGTAGACTTTATTGGTGTACACTTCAAAGCAGAACTTCATGTACTACAAATCTGTTATATGATAGCCCCGGGCAATAAAATCGACAAAAGACCTGCCAAAATACGAATACTTACTTTTGAGTACAGCAAAAACACCTCAGCCACTCACTACCACACCCTTCTCCAAAATCGCTACCTGCTAGGATCTGCTTCCACCTAGTGGGGATGTGCATCCTTTGGTTCAGAAAGTGAACCCTACATGTCAACACGAACTGTGGTATCGATACATGTGAGAGTTCCAACTTCCAAGGTACTATATCGCTCAAAAAGATAGAGACGATTGGCATTTGATTCAAGTGCAAGTTGCACTTGAGTCAAATGCAAAATCGTCTCTATCTTTTTGGGCGATATAGTACATTGTACTAAATGTATCCTACCGTACAACACTCTCCCCTAATCCCAGGTAAAACTTCCGTAGACGAAGACCGTAAAAAAAACCACAAATATCCAAATTGTGGGCATTTACACTTTTACAAAGTGCAGTTTTCGAACTTTTCCTGGAATCAGTGCCATATAATACATCAGTACTCCGGAAGTGGGTTATTAGGTAGCCGTGACATAGCCTACATACATATAAACCAACAAACTTTGACGTTTATATCCTATATAGTACCAAATGAAATATAATCACGAGAGAAATGCGACTAATGGCATTTGTTTTCCTCGAAAATGTAACCAGAAAAACGTGTGTGGCGTGTGGCATTCCATCCGTCACATGTCCATGATTTTGGGTCCTTGAAAATGAATGGTAATGAGGTCCTAGCCTACATTTTGGAAACTACAGTATAAATTCGCCCATATTTTTTGGATTTTTTTGGCGCATTCCGTTTTAAGATATCAGTTTCAGTTCCGGCGCTATTAGCGCTTTTTTCGGCAGATCATGGTGATGCCACTGAATCCTAGCGAAATGTTGACGTCACGTAAAGTGAAATGAAGGCAAGAATGATGTTACAGAAAGCATGGTTGTAAAGTGCTTCTCTGTTGTAAGCAACCGTCCTATTCCTGGTGCCTGCGGTG
>KZ539912.1:315-10315 GCA_000934665.2 Catajapyx aquilonaris | reverse complement strand
CTTCGCCCCCTGGATCCGCCACTGCTTGCTGGGTGCTTGATGTGGCTCAATCGACTAGGGCCCCACACCCACCCACGCGCCTTTTAAATGCATTTAATAGTGCATGGAGCATAACTAAATATAGGCAGCGTAATTCGAACATATGTTGCTCATCACGCCCTTCAAAGTGCTGTGCATGTGAGGAACACAGCTGACCCGGTGGCCCTGCCTTCGGTTTGTCTCTTTTCCATGCCGTATATTTGCGGATCTGGAGTGGAGCTGGAAAAAGGTCCGTTGTGGGTAAGCTTTGTGGATTACACGTAATAATTGTAATGGCCACGTCTCTGCTTAACAGTTTCCAAAGCGCAGGAAAAAATTGTCATCAACTTTTACCCCTCCCCCATCTCCCATTTGCACCTTTTCATGAGCAATGGCTGTGAATGGCGCTCAAATATTGCGACAGCATTGCCCCTGCATTGCATTCCAAAGGGGTAGAGGTATGCCAAAATGTCTATGATTTCTTCAATATGGCGAAATAAACGAGCTGTATAATTATTAATTTATTGTGTAATCCGGGCCGACATGACACTTGATTCAAACGCGCGTCTATGGCACGGCCTTCAAGGCCACGCCAGACGACTTATATTCCTTCAATATTTCCAGAAGCGTGTTATCTGCACCTCGACCTCGTGTTGTCCCCCCCTCTCATGCCCCCTCCCACCCGCCTCCCCCTTAAACCACCACGTGACTCAGCTAGGCAAGAGTAGCCGAAGTAAACTAGCAAGGTTAAGGTTATCCTGGCCATACTGTAACCCGCTCGACGGGACAATACTTTCTGAAGTGTTGATACAGTACCCTGCATTAATGGCTATGCGCAGACATCGCCACCTGGCGGGATTGAGCGGAACTAGGCGTCGCACAGTGGGGTATTTGGGTCGAAAAGTTGGCCAAAATGATCTCAGTGGTTTTTTGCTTCTAAAAATGCTCTGATTCATTAATTAATGAAGTAGTAGGGGAAGTAAAGGGGTTTTTGGTGACAAAAAAGCAGACAGTATAAGCGGACCTTTACTGGTACAAGCCATATGCACGAGTTACTCCATTTTGTAAGAGACTATTGCGGATTTCTCAGGAATCGTAGCCAATTTTGGGGTTTTATTGTCATATTCGTGATCAGAACCTTCAAATCATCAAGAAATGACTACTTTAGTCGGCAACGTCGTGTCGGCAATAGAAGCGGACCTTTACTGGTAAGTATGTATTAAGCCTACTCAATTATGTAAAAAACTATTGCGGATTTCTCAGGATTCGTAGCCAATTTTGGATTTTCATTGTCATATTCATGATCAGCACATTGAAATCTTTAATAAATGTCTACTTTAATCTTAGAAGTTTGAATTTGGTCAAAGTTTGTTCGTGCCCAGTGATATAGCAATCGTTTCTAGATATTCAAGCTTTTTGTTGACATCTAGGCCTTGTTACTATTGTATCAAGTCATATAATATTGTCTCCATACCATGACTTCGACTCATGATGACCCTAGTTGAAAGAGGAAAAAAAAATAGTCGGAAAAAAGTGTTGCAAGAATTTACGTTAACAGCACAGAAGAAAAATGGGGGATGGGGGGGGGGATGAAATGGCGGGAAAAGGCGGCCCAGATTCTTTTATAGCTATGAAATAGAAGGCTGACTCTTTAAAATGTCATAAATAAGACAGCTTAGATTATTTTAGAAGTATAACTTAATCATGTTTGAATATTTCGCATTTGGCGAAAAAAGTAAATTTTTTTTGCATAATTTCGAGGATTAATAATTACTTATAGACCAGTCATATTATTGTGAGAAATTATTTAAAATGAAGTACATACTGTTATATCTTCCTTAGTCTGTGGGGTGTTGGGTTTTTGTAGGAATAATTTGAGTCACTAAAGGAAGTATAAAATAGTTTGTATTGTATTGGGTTCTGAATAAAGCGTGGTACAGCTTTGCTGGGTGGGGACCGACTGACTCCAGGCCAGGGCGAGAGAATAGCCACAGGTAGAGGTGGGGGAGGAAAGGTAAGGAGGGGCGGCCTGGTATCATTGGCGGTTGGTTAGGAGAGGGGAAATCCCTCGAGTTCAGTCCATTGCTCAATATGGTGCAATACTACAGCTCACTCTTATTGCACAGTATGATGCAACATTATAACACATACCTTCTTCTGAAGCTTCCATATTGGAACAGTTCACAAAATAATATTTTGTATAACTGAAAACAACGCTAATGAATGTGTGATATATCGTTTTAAAACTTTGGACGGTTTACTAGGGGTCTTTCCGAATCAAGTGGGCCTAAATGTTGCTAGACCGCCTCGGATCTTGTTGAAAATAATTCAAGCTGTACTCAACTATTCTTTAATGCTGCCTATAGAGATTCAGCCATATTTCTCAATACTATGATGAGGGGGGAAATCGCAAACACCTGGAAGTGGCTGAGAATGAGGCCTTTTTTGGAGAGTTTTTTTCGGTTAGTGGAAGTGGTCAAAACCCAATGAACATATATCAAAAGAAAGGGAAACACCAGGAAAATGCGCCTATGGATTTAGATTTCCTCTAAAATGTAAATATAAATTTCTATAGCGTTTCATTGGTCACTTGCTCAGTCACATTCCCAAGAATATATTGTGACCTCAACAATTATAATCGACTGCCCTTGGCCGACTCCCTCTCGTACCTTTTACACTTATACAAAACGTATATCATTGGTTCGGGCTGTGCTGCGGGGAAAACCCTTACGCAGTCCCGGAAATACACTGCGACAACTGTGAAAAACAACGATTCTTGATTTAAGTGTCGTATCTCCAAAAATTTGAGTTTTTTCAACTGTTGTACGTGATAGAGCCATTCTGACTTCAGATCTGGATTCAGCACACCTTAATCTATATAGTACACCTGCTGTTATCCAAAGGAGGATTTTGCTGCAGAACATGTTGAGGTCACAATATATTCTTGGGCATGTGACTGAGCAAGTGACCAATGAAATGCTATAAAAATTTATTTTTACGGTTTAGAGGAAAAGTAATTCCATAGGCGCATTGTCCTGGTGTTTCCCTTTCTTTTGATATATATTCTCATTGGGGTTTGACCACTTCCACTAACCGAAAAAATTCTCCAAAAAAGTCCTCATTCTCAGCCATTTCCAGATGTTTGCGATTTCCCCCCTCATCATAGAATTGAGCAATATGGCTGAAACTTTATTAGCAGCATTAAGGAATAGTTGAGTACATCTGGGATTATTTTAACCAAGATCCGAAGCGGTTTAGCAAGATTTAGGCCCACTTGATTCGGAAAACCCCCTAATAAACCGTCCAAAGTTTTAAAACGATATATCTCATAAACTGTACGTGATAGAGCAAATCCGTTGCCGGATTCGGATTCAGCACCTCAAAATCCATAAAGAGCACATAAAAGGTTTCAAAAGAGCGAAAGAGAGTGTTTTTTTTTTGCAGAACAATGTAATTTTTGAACGTGTGGTTTTGGTCAATATCTCGTCAACGGTGCAAGATATCGCTAAAATAACGACATTTCACCCCCAAATGGGCCATAACCTTCCATGTTTAGGCCTGGTAAGTGTTACTCGCACACCAAAAAACAAAAACCCGGAAGTTGCGTCACTTACGCCCCTTGCGGAGCCGCAGGATATTAACCCACATGACTCAGATTATTTACCTGTCAAAAGGATCGCCCAACACAACTTTTTTTCACTAGCGAACTACAACTTTCGAAAAAAAGTGTTTTTCGAGCCGCCCTACTGTACGCACATCGGGTTATATGTTTCTCGCGTGACGTATTCACGTATCCCCTCCTTGTTCCTCAGAAATGAGCTATTGTTCATGATTTTCCCTTTTCCACTTATAGTTTACTTCTTATATTACATGTGGGCAAATTACATGCACGTGCAGTTAATATGACGTAGGTGCAAACAATTTGTTATGTTTTTTTTGCATCTAAAACTCAGGGGGGGGGGGGCTTGCCTAAATTGTACTAAATGTACTAAATTGTACTAAATGGAATTTCCATTGCCAGCCTCTCTCAACGGCATGCTGGCATGTGAAATTATTCCATTTTATAAAAGCTCTAGTATAGCGATGGATATTACATTTACAGACACAACGATACTACCGAAAGTGCGATTGAGTTAAAAACCAACATTTAAATCATCTGAAAATTAATGCAAACATCTGAGAGCACTTGAGCGGGGGGTCGCGAGCCTTGGTTAAACTGGTTTTTGTTTGTTTGTTTTTTGCAATTTTTGTGTCACGTGAACCATTCTTGCGGCCGTACAGAGGGTATGTTTTCTGTAAAGGCGGCAGTTGTAGGAGGGGCCGGGGGATGGGAGGAAGGGGGGAGGTAGCACATTTATTGAAACATGTTTATTAGGGGGTCGCAGTTGGTAAAAGGTAGGGAACCACTGCATTAGGTATAGCTACACTATATGAAAGGAAACTCGGTTGAGACGCAGTTGAGACGCGATCTACAGTAATACTGTATTGGTAGTGTACGCATCCCTTTCACACTAGGAGAGTGCTCTCGACGACCTATGTACAGTACCTCAGACGCGTGTGAATTCGGCGAGTATTGTACAGTCGTACCTTTTTGAAAACTAGACGCGTTCTCGTTGACCCGCAGACATAATCCTGTATGCTTGCACCTGCCAGCAGGTACTGTACCCCTATCACAATGAGACTGGTCATTGTGCAAAAAATTTAAGAAACGACAGCTGTCGCACAGGTCCGTTTATCGGCGTGTGGATTTATCAACTTTCCAAATGGGAACTAACTTCGTCCGAGAATAGAGTATTGCTCCTCGTGCTCCATTCAGATTTCCAAATAGTAAAATATAATGAGCCGGTACTCTATCGTTGAAAAGGATTGAGATGATAATTATTGAATTTCGCTTCAATGCAAAACAGTCTCCATATTTTTGAGCCATATAGTATAGGCCTTCATAGTTCACGATCCAGAGGTCCCCAGATAGTGTAAGTCACTTATAATAATCAGAATTATAATGTAGTTATATATATTTATGACACTCACGTAACTGACCAAAATAAGAATTCACGACGTGCATTCACGGGTGCAAGTAGCCAGATGGTATGAAATACATCAACATATGATCCCAGACAGTATTACTACGAATAGTAACCCTGAAACACTACCGCTGCATGCTGTTTATCGAGCATGACATGACTCGAGTATGACAGTCTTTCTCTCCTGCAATATTTTCACTGTTCGTCACGCCAACCTGGACCCCAATCTCTTTTCAAGTTTGACTACCATTACGGCCATAAACTGACCAAACGCTTTGTTGCTGTTACACTCCCAACAGGGTCGGATGCTGAGCGAGCTTGGTTCCGGGTCAGAGGTGATGGGCGGAGGACGCGGAGGAGGATACATCACCGTCGGATATCGCGGTTCTTTCGCCTTCGGTCGCGATGGCCTGGCCGACGTCAAGTTCCGCAAGCTGTCCCGTATCCTGGTCTGCGGCCGAGTGATGCTCTGCCGAGAGGTCTTCGGGGAGACCCTGAACGAGAGCCGCGACCCTGACCGTGGGCCACTGGACCGCTATACTGGTCGGTTCTTCCTGAAGCACACCTTCCTGGAGCAGGCGTTCGACCTCCTGCAAGACGCCGGCTTCCGCTGCGTGGCCTCCTGTGGGTCGGGGACCGCAGGGGTGGCCGCCGAGCTCAAGCCGGGTCAGGACACCGAGGAGGTGCGCTGGAACCACTACAACGAGTTCGTCTTTGTGCGCGACTAATTCATATAAGTTAAGTAGCCCATCACATGCTACAAGATTATTCATTAATCCATTCATTAATTATGGGCGTCAATGTCGCGACGATAAAGACATCGCGACGTACTGCCATTATGGATAACAACACCCCTTCCCACCTATACCAGGCACACCCCTGATTATGTTCGGTGTGGAGATGCCAGACCTATGGTCGTGAGTGGAAGAAAATAATTGATTTTGGTACATTATTATTATTATTATTATTATTATTATTATTATTATTATTATTATTATTATTATTATTATTATTATTATTGACCCCACGTTGACATGGAATTAGCTATCACTTCAGGCAAATACATACTACATCTGATTCTGTCCCTCTGGGTAGTCCCTTGGCGTACGGTAAAATACCCGGTCCATAAAATATTAACTATTACTTTCAAGATTACTTATTTGTCACAATCTCCATGTATTTCCAAAATTGTTGATCTTTTTGCATTTTCATCCCGCAATTATTATTTTCCAATTTCTTATGTTGTCTGAATTTGTGAAAGCGGTTTTATGCAATCCCGTCGACAATATTCTCACCTTTCAAGTGTACAGTACTACACTGGGAAAAAGATTGAGTCCGTGGACTCAAGTAGAAGTCCAAGGTCATTGAGGGGGAAAACACCAATGGAGCTACAGTATTAGTCTAAGAGTGTTTTTCTCATGCATGAGTTCGGGTGTCTGAGCTCCGTCAATGGGCTTGTAAATTATTGTTTTACATTCGTTAGAGCAATTCGCACTACTCCACATGCGCACCAAAATTGCCATGTAAATTAATTGCAAAACTTTCTATTTTCTTGCGCACAAATTGTGAAGTTACGGGCCTTTTTAACGTCCTGAGTCAGCGATAGTATGTTATCGTCCTCTTTTTTGAATACTCCCAGTATTTACGATCATTGGTCAGGCTTCTCCTTTCCGATCGTGTCCCGTCTTACTCCTTCTCCCCACCTTCCTGGCCCAGTATTTCTCTCTCACTCATTTCAACTCTTCTTACTCTATTCTCTACTGGCCTTTTGGAAAGCCCGCCCCGTGACAATCATGCAGCTTCTTCGTACGTTTTGGTGTGGGTGCGCGCGCCGACACGCGGAGAAGAAGTGAACAAGTGCGACTGTGATACGCCCTCTCACCTTTTCTCTCCAGTCCTCCTTCCCTTCCTGTAACAACATGCTGTAACTTCTAAAATCCCGTGACTTAGCTCTTTCATTTCTCCATTCGTGTCATCTCGATGTTCTGCTGCCGTACTCCGATGCCACACCGGGTGATAAAGCGTATAGTGACAATGGTAACCACGGGCAGTGTCATCAGTACCACACTTTCGCAGATTAACAAATAGAAATACATGTGTGCCCATGTTCAGATCCTAATTCTGGCCTGCATGGTCCTGGTCCATTTGGAAGATGAACTCGTTATGCTCACATGCAGGTCCTTAGGCCTTGACTCCTCATCAGTTAGGTGTTCACTCGGAAGTTGGACTGCTTTTGGCCAAGTGCTTACTCTCTTCCTGGCTCATCGATATACGGATGCGTAGATCCCTAATGCCATTCCTGACTTCCGGATGACACTCGCCATGAACTACTCGCCATGGGCATGCGCAGGAAATTTATCCAATAACAACTCACGCCCGCATATTCAGTCCTCCAGCTGCAATGTTTTCCATTTCCGAATAATGATTTGATGTTTTACTTGAATTTTTGTTATGGGACCAAGAGATGCTATAGGTCTACACTGTACACTAACAGAGTGAGATTTTTCGTCCCTGAATGATGGTCAGATTAAAAGGGATGTTCCGAAAGCCATGGCGAGTTGTAAACGTTTTGAAGCTTCATTTCTTACCCTGAGACACACTCTAGATGCTAGAGTTTCATTTACAGCATAACGTAGATCCTTTCATGACACTTTTTTCTTCATCTCACTGGAAAATTAAATAGTCCACGAGGGATGAAAGCTCCTTCCTGGAAGTGGCAAGTGAGGGAATGTGCACGTATTGTAAGCGTCATCACTGAATGGGATGAGTGGAATGCTTCATGTGTCGGAAGAGATGACTGTCCGAAGAGGAAATTGGGCTGGAGCCTGGAGGGATGGTGAGGTAACGCTTGTAAGTTCGTGTTGGCAATGCAACAACTTCCAACTGTGAAGCGAAGTGTGTGAGAGCTACAGGAGGAAACACATCATGTGCCTACTATAGCCCAGGCCACTTAACGCCAAATCGTATGCCTCAACCTTTTTCAAATTATTAAAATTCTGCATTAACTTATATGGACCCTTCAGATTTGCACTTCTTCTCACACTTTTATGAAGTACTCCTACTCCAGGGGTAACACTTTTCAGTCGTAATGCTCCTAGAGAAGACAAGATCCCTCACTGGTTGTACACACAACCAAAGCCCTTCGCCGAAACACCGTATTCCTTACCATTTCAGACCACTTAGACTCCCAGTGAGATGAAAAAAATACATGAAAGATAAAAGATCATGTTAAAAGGCAATGCTGTAAATACTGGCACCGTCGCGTCGTTTGCTTCAGTAAAAAAACTAGAGTAGAGTAGTTGTTAACATTGGTTGCATTGTTGCACCAGAACAGTCCGCATTAAAGCGCCAACACCAAAGGCCAACTCCCCCACCCCCTCTCCAATTACGCAGCGTCGACTAAAAATGTTTAATAGTGTCCTCCGAAAAAGGAGTACGGCAGCAGTTATTTCCCTTTGTTTTCTTCATCGTCATCGTGCGTGGATTCGGTAGGCAATTCGTCGATTCATTGGTTCGTTGGTTCCATTTTCTTGCCCCAGATAAGTCAGCGAATCAGTCAAAAGCTTCGTAGCAGCAGTCGCCATTAATCGTAGGAGTTTGAAACAAAAAAAGGGCAAATATGAGGCGAAATCGAGGCAACGTTGGCATCAGTGAGGGACAAATAGGAGGAAGCAGTGTGCGCATGGGCCGTAGTTACTGCGTATCTGCGCATGTGCTGCCTCTGCGGGGGCCATATTCATTGCGCATTCAGTGCGCACCTCTACGCAGGCGCCGTAGTTACCGCTCATGCGCACACCCTCACTTTGGCCTCCTGCCGAAAAGAGGCTTGCCATCTTGGCGAGTGCCGATGGCGGTATTTTTTAAACAGCTACCTATGAAATTAATTGAGAAACCAATGAGTGACTCCAAAATAAAATCAGAATTTTCCAACCCCGACGTTCCTCAACAAGTCCATAAGTACCCTAGGGATTTAGATGGCAACCGCCATAAATCAGCGAGCGAATCAACGTTCGGCCCATCGCTCGTAGTATGTCCAATCCCTGTTTCTTCGTTTCATCCATACACCTGCACTCACTCACGCACTCACGCACTCATTTGTTCAGCGCCTTGTCAGCTGTGAGTGATGAGAGAGTGTATTACCTAATAGTGCTTAACATTTGCGAAGCTTCCTCGGCAAAAAAGGAACCTTGTCCGTTACCGTCAGACGTCATCAGATACTGGCTTTTGTTTTTTCGTCTCAGCCGCTATTTTTATTTTCGTAAGTGCTGTATACCTTATTAAGACTCATTTGGATTGTTCCTTTGTCATTGGACCGTTTCCTTGCCATAACGTCCAAGGAGACTATTATAATTATGAGGATGCGTTCTGAAATATACGCTTATTAGCGACTATGTTCGAACAATTATTTGACTTTTCTTCCAGCTTTACTCATTCCATAGCAAGCCAACAAGCAGTTCTGCATTCCAAGCATCCAGCCACGTACGGTACAAGGTTGGTTCTCATACCTATACTTTTTTAAAGGCTATTATTCTCGCTGCCTACTGCTGCCGTTGTTCAGCCTTCTCCCTGTTGCTGCCTGCAAGGTCTTGTGGTAGTGTTGCGGAGATTGCGCCAACCACTTTCTTTGTTACAAAGTAACATTTGGGGAGTAAGGCATTCATCCTAGGACTTATGAAAACATACTGCAATATTCACACTACCATTATATCGTGTTTTGTTTGTTAGTCAGTCAACTTGCGTAACCTGAGAACCATTATGCTCATCACAGTGAAATTATTGGTTCCTTCGAGAAGTGACGTATGACGGTTATTTTTTCTTTATTTATTTATACCCCATTGGGAGAATCGGCGCTCCATTAGGGGGGTGGAGTACCACCATTGGATGGGGCCAAGAATAGGGAAGGAAGGAGGCGGCTGTGGCCTATTTTTACGGAAACGATGCCGGAATTGTCCCGGGGG
>JYFJ02009226.1:0-10348 GCA_000934665.2 Catajapyx aquilonaris | reverse complement strand
ATCCTAGACGTAGAAGAGTCAACGACCCTTCTAAGAAAGTTGGGCTGAATCCAAATCCACAATCCGTCAGCTGCTATTATTATTATTATTATTATTATTATTATTATTATTATTATTATTATTATTATTAGTAGTAGTAGTAGCAGTAGTAGTAGTAGTCTACTACTACTACTACTACTAGTAGTAGTAGTAGACTACTACTACTACTACTAGTAGTAGTAGCAGTAGTAGTAGTAGTAGACTACTACTACTACTGCTACTACTACTATTGTTTTATAGTCATAGCAGCGTGTAGGTAGTAGGCTACCAGTACATTAGCTGTCCGAATCAATCCTTATTATTAGCATACTGTGTTATTACAGTATTTTTCTTATTGCTAAGAAACCACGCTGCCCTTGTGCTCACCATGAACTCTCTCTGTTTCACCGATTTTGTTTACTAAAGCACACATTGTTGCTTGTTCAGTTTCTTTACTGGTGGGTTCAACTCTCGCCTTGTGCTGAAGCAAAGAGAGATGTCAATTCTAACGACCAAATTAACTCTGATGGTAATATTCTGCTTACTGTCCGCCTTCTTCGGGCTTCTTCCCCTGATGGTGAAGCTGTACTATGGCCGCAAGAAGGTAGGGCAATCCCACCACGGAAGAGTCAAATGCGCCATATCTCTGGTCCTTTGCTGCGTCGGAGGAGTGCTCCTGGCCACCTGCTTCACCCACATGCTCCCGGACGTAACCAAGGCCTTCCACACCCTGGGCCTCAAGGGAAAGATCTGGAACACATCTGTGCCCTGGGCAGAGATCACCTTCTGCTGCGGGTTCTTCATCATCTACCTGGTGGAGGAGGTGGTCCATCTGTTTCTGGATCCGCATCAGGCAGATGGTGCCTCATTGGACCTTCACAGCGCCTGGAGTGTAAGAAGTTGTGCTGCAACCAGTGCCAGGTCGTCCACTAGAACCAATAGGGTGGTGCCGACCAAGTCTATGTCTCTGGAGGAAGCAAAAGAGGATCGTTCAAAGGTGCTTTACATATGTGGCCACTTCAAATTGCAGTCAAATTGCAGACCTTAGGTATTTATAACATCGTGTAATCACAGCATGCATTAACTGCTTACAAAGCTGCTAAAATCTGCCACTGAGGAGGTAAGTTTGACAAGTTGTACTTGTGCAAGTGCCGCAGTGTTACGTAGTTGGTTCCTGTTTTTATGAGCGCAGAATCGACTTCAACCATGACTTCCTATTAGTCCAGAATAGACGCAATAGATGACTGCTTCATCACGGTTGAGCCCTACTCGACTGAAGCTTGCTTCAGCGGAATGGCAGAAGAGAAGAGCTCGAGCGGCAGCCTGACCACCATCAAGAAGCCAGAGACGGTCCTCCAGCATCACGGCGACCATACCCACGAGCAGAACCTTCTCTCCGCGACCGAGGGAACTTCTAAGCCTGACACCCTCTCGTCGTTCAGGCAGCTGATGACTGTGCTGGCCCTGTCCTTGCACGCGGTCTTCGAAGGCCTGGCTGTGGGGATACAGCAGAATCCCAGTGAGGTTTGGTACCTCTTTGGAGGAGTGGCCGGACACAAGTTTGTCCTGTCACTATGCATTGGGACGGAGATGGCTTCCTCGGACGTGAAGGTCTGCTTGCACGTGGCCTCGGTCCTGGTCTTCGCTGTCATTTCACCAATAGGAATCTGCTTGGGACTGCTGGTTTCAAGCAATCGATCGGAGTCTGTTTTCCTTAATGTGTTGCAGGTTAGTTGCTGAAAGGTGTACCGAACTGACCAATCGTGTATGCCGAAAAAAGGACGAAAGTTCATCAGTATTGATACTGAATATTCTGTTCCAAACTAAATATGAGAAACTTGCACTGCCTTATAAGTTACTGTCTGTTGGTGACGATAACATAGTGAGTCTATCATTTCTATTTGTGGCTAATAAATGGCATGTTTCTTTTCAGGGAGTATCTGGAGGAACTATTTTGTACGTGGTGTTTTTTGAAGTGTTTGAGAAAGAGAGGGCCCGTCATCCTTCATTAGGATTTTTCCAGTTGATATGCGTCATTGTGGGTTTCATGATTGTGTGTATAATCCCTGCATTATATAAAGTGGATTCATAACAGTCAACATTGTGAATATTATTGTTTTATTGATATTATACAATTGTACACTGTTAACCATGCTCGTAAAAGTAATTATTGGAGGAAAGATAAGAGTATGACTGTACCTACGTTGTGACTTGTGAACATTCGATTTGTTTCAGAAGTGTAATTACAGTGCAAACCAGCCGTGGAGTAAAACCCAATGTTACATTTACAGCCTTAACAAATAATTATATTACAATGCACGTTTTACACACCGTACAGTATTAGTAACATTTTAAATAAGGACAATAATTGACAACCATTCTTCTAATTAAACAATGAGGGTCTCGGGACAGAAATACCAAAAGCTCGCTGTCGTCTGACATAAGGAAATAATTTCATTCTCACATTTTTTTAAAACAGTTCTTATGGAGTTCTTGCATCTTCAACTCTCTGAAATATGAAATGACGATAGTGTTGATTTTCTCTTCTGCCCCACATGTCACAACGCACGATTGTTACCCTAATAATATTATTATCTTGTCAGTTAAACTACGGTAGTGCAGGTCTAGGTGAATGGTCAGAATAACAGCATGGCAAGTGATAAAAATGCTGCCTGAATCTACGCCATACTGTACTGTACAGCACCATACGTTGTGACCAGTAATAATTATTTATTTGTCGCCCGAGGGTCACCGTACTGTACTGTACACAGGGGGGCAGTTTTCATGGCGAACGACATTACTTCTTGAGAAGTCCTCCCCGTTGCCTCATGTCCACATTCATCCAAACCGTGAAGGTCACTTCGGAGGTGAGGAACCTGTGACTCGCAAGCAGTGACAGGACATACACCCTATTTAGTGAAGGGTTCATGGCCGTGGGAGGTCTCATCAGCGAGCTTCCTTCACTAATAATGTAAGCCCCTTCGATGATTGCAGGTCTCACACTATTGTTGGGGCCACACCTGTCATATCAATCTAATGGTGGGAGAATAAGTCATACTGCGTCTGTTTCAAACATGTAGCTCAATACAATGCAGCCAGGATAAAACCGCATGTGTCGGATAATTGGTTTAGAATCACCTGTTAAACAACTCTCACAATTTATGATGTACGATATCACAATTCTGCACAATTACTACCAGATTATCGCATTTCTTTGCCTCCTTCTGCACCTTTTGCATTCCAACTTGTTGAATGCATACTCAGCAATGTAAATTAGAATAGAAAATGCGCTTCCCAATACCCACAACACAAACATGCCTTTCACCTTGTCCTTGGTCAGAACTTCATCATCAGCACCCAATTTATCTCTCTTACGGATTTCAAACAAACGCGTCAAGAAACGTTTGAATTGCTCCTGTTTCAGCGAAGATATAACGAGATTCAGCTCAATGGCGTTACGAGCCATTTTCTTGTACACGTCCGCATACACATCTCCTCTTCCAGTTGTAGGCGACGAGTACGAATTAAATGCCTCAGCACCTGAAAACTGAAGCAACGAGTTTCCCTTCACATCCATAAACCCATTGGCATCTCTCCATGCAAAGTAATCGAAGCTTATGCAAGCATATCTGCCGGTCAGGGTTCGAGCCAAACAATCGTGTGTCTTTCCCATCACTTCAGTCTTGACCATCATGCGATGATACACTGGATTTTCAGCCATTTCCACCAACCTACGAATGTACATGGAGTCAATGAAGGGCATGACCAACTTGAAGTCGGAGTTGATCAGATCGTCAAATGAGTCTGGGATGTGCTCAACCGGGGGAGTCATCAAGAATGAGAATAGCTTGGTCTTGTACCCACAAATCACGACTGTGGTGAAGAACATGAAGAAGCTGTAGAAGAACCTGATGGTGTCAGATTTCGGCAAAGAAATTGGCTGCTCGGTCAGCTCTCTCAAGAGGTAAGTCAGCCCGTTCCAACATGAGAATCTGGACATGTTGGACATCCTAACTTCCACTGTCATGACCAAGTAGATGAACGTGGCTGACACCACAACTGCTAGGCACAACAAGGCCCATCCTACTACGGTGTAAGGCAGGAGAATCACTTCCCATGCCAGCAAGGGTACCGGCTTCCTGGTCACGAAAGTGACGTGGAAGAACATCGCTGGGTTCACGACTTCGATGTACTTGATGGACTCCTGAGTCAGAAAGGAGATCAGAGATACTCCTGCGACACCTTTTAGGATTTCGCCAGTGGAGCCCACCCACGTGCCGTTCTTCTGCTGGTACTCCACACCTTCTCCGAATGAGTCCGGGACGTACACGTCCAACTTGGCCTGTAGCATTCGTTCTGCGGTCGTGAACATTCTTTCTTCGGGGTTCAGCGCGCTTGCACCCTGCTTTTCCAACCGAGCTCGTATCTCCGGCATGTCTCGATCGTCATAGTACGTTGCTTTTAAATCTCTCCATGCTAGACTGCGAGAGGTGTCTGGATACAGAGATTGCACGTCTTGGCTGCTGTCGTTGTACGTACCCAACTCCATCACGGTGTTCCCACATTGAAAGCACACAGTGGACAGTTCCAAATGACGCTCTCGAAATGTAGAGATCAGCTTGAGCCTCATCCCATTTGCGGGCTGGTGGGACATCACAAGCGGCACCGGGTGACCACCTCGACGGAAGTGTATGAGGAAACGGTCGTACAGGTTCCGCACTTGCACCATCGCAGCAGTGTAGGCAGTTAGTTGGCTAAAAGACTGCGGCGATGACACGTACATTACGGTGAAAGAATACGCACTGCCTGTCCACAACGAGGACCGTAGTTCAGGCGGGTATGTGCGAAAGTCAAATAACTCTGACTGCTTAGTCAATCCCGAGTAGTCAGAGTACCTGAACGTAAACGACGTCATTCTGGTGGCCACGACTAGGCCGTACTGGTGGTGACGGTACCTTGCCAGCTGCAAAATGGACGAAGGGAAAGTTCGCTGATCAGTTGCGAGAACCAGAGTACAATGGTTGTGCAGTGATAAAAGTTTGGTTGCAAGACTGGTCACCAAGTTTTCTTCGAGGCTGTCACACACTGTCGATATGTTGTTGTAATTCAATCCTTGCGAACGTGTCCATATTGTGATAAGGACGCACAATATGAAACCAGAGATCTTCATGGTCTGATGTCGATGATGACACACTGAGCAGGTTCATGCCCCTGCATTGTAATGACATAGCACACTGTCGTTATTGAAACATTATGGATATGGATCACACCTTTCGTGTCGATTTCTATCGCGTAAAATATTACTGAAAAAATTGGGTCGAAATTACTAAGGTAAGGTGTGCCTCTAAATATTTCGTCCTTTCAATATTACGAACCCATCATAGACCCCAGGACGCACTAAATAAAATGCCTCCGAGTGAGGTCGACGATTGGCAGATATTCTGGCTGGCAGGTGTGTTGCACCTGGTCTATGCCCTATAGTCACTTATTATGCTGAACCTTCTGTGCATATCATGTTCATCTTGCTTTTAACCTACAACATCAAATAATTTTTTCTTCTAAGTTTGAGAAAATCTAAGAAAGATGTAACAGAGACTTGATGGTTTTATTGGTTCGTGACATTTTGCTCAAAGCATTTTCGCATCAAGAGGTCTCACCTAAAGATTTTTCTGCGACAAAATTTTCACTCAAAAGTCACAGTTTTCCAACCCTCAATTCACCCCAAGACCTTGAGTATGTAGTCAATCATTGTTCTTGTTTGGAATAGAAAATGTATTATTGTTATATGCAGATCTTGCCTAACTAATGTGGCAGCACCATTGTGCTATATACAGGATCACTGCCATTATTTACCAACTGAAAAGAACAATAAGAAAAAAAGGAATTTCTATTTTACCTACTAGTAGCCTACTGTATTAATGTTAGGAAGAATAGGAACAACTGTTAAAATTGACAGTGGTACTGTACACAGAAAAATCAATTTTGCAACATGTTCTGTCATTGGCTAACGCCTTTGGGTCACCTTAGGCCAAACCGATATTTATTGCTTCATTGTTAGTAATTGGCGCAAAAATTGTGGTACTGGTAGTTTTTGTATGCAGTAGTTTTTTTAAAAAGGTCCTCCAATTCTCCCTTTACTAGACTCCAGAGATTTAAAGTGTCAAAGATGCATTTTAAAATGTAGGAATAGTGTTGTAAACTACAATCAGTTGAGATGGTAAGATTGTACAGTATGTCCTTGACTAAATCAAGAAAAATTTGTATCACATACCAGTACCCTGTTTCAGGATTCATTCCATTGGTAACTGCTCCCTAGTCATCATTTTCTGGGCAACCATGGATATACGTACCTACCATATTACCTCACATAAAGCGGCATGGCGGCATGCCGGTGTAGTCGAGGTCAACAAATTTTTATGAATTCGTCATCTGGTAGCTATACCGGCATGCCGGTCTAAGTGAGGTATGCCGGCCTAATTAGGTATGCCGGTATGAGGCGAGGTTTTCACTTCATTAGCCTTTCATAACTTGATACTTGCCTGACATAAAAATCCCTGAAAAGGCACATTTTCCAAATCTAATGCTGGATACAGTATGTTCTTTTCAATTACAGTGTGTGGCAATAATCTGTATCTACATTGCATTGTACTGTACAATGCACTGTACATACAAATTATTGCCACAGATTTGGAAAATGTGCCTTTTCAGGGATTTTGATGTCAGGCAAGTATCAAGTTATGACAGGCTAATGTAGTGAAAACCTTGCCTTATACCGGCATGCCGGTATAGCCACCAGATGACAAATTTATAAAAACTGGCAGCTACCTCGAATACACCAGCATGCCGCTTTATGTGAGGTAATTTGGTAGGTATATCCATGGTTGCCCAGAAAATGATGACTATAGGGAGCAGTTACCAATGGAACGAATCCTGAAACAGGGTACTGGTATGTGATTCAAATTTTTCATGATTTAGTGAAGGACGGTACTGTGAGCACTTTCTTACTTTCACTATCCCCAGTTCACTGATTTTTTGGGAGATACCATTTTTTGAAATTAACAATTAATATTAACTACCTAAACCAGTGAGACCTGTGACCAGTGAGCTACTGAGCAAAGCTAAAGACTGAAGAAGTTAGTTTGCCTTGATCCATATACTGTACAGTATTGTGTTGGGAGTAGGGGTGGGTTGCCCTCTCAAAGCAGGCTGATGATAGGATTGGTCACACTCTCTGCACTGTGCAACAGAACTTGCATATTCTCACACCCCTATACAACACTGGCTCATTTTTCCCCGTAACATAATTTCAGTACGATACCAAAGTTTTCCGAAAAATGTGACCAGGATCAAAATGATTATGGAAATCTACCTCAGTTATTGCTGGGTTATTGCGGCATGCCGCTCATCCACCAGTTATACCAGCATGCTGGTACCGAAGCAGTAGTGGTGGAGTGGACAGGGTGTCCGACTGCTAATCGGGAGGTCCTGGGTTCGAATACCGGAGGCCGGCGACCCTGACCATGGATTTCTGTGGTTTCCCATGGTCCTCGCAGGACAATTCCGGGGTCGTTACCGTAATTATAGGCCACAGCCGCTTCCTTCCTTCCCTATCCCTGCTTAATTCCGATGAAAAGGTAGTAAAAAATGGAAGAGTTCCAGACAAAAAATTGGGAGTAATCCCCCCCTAGAAAAGCCCAGTTGGCTGATAATGGGGTATCAAATTATTAATTATTATTATACCAGCATGCTGGTCAACCTCCTTTATACCGGCATGCCACTTTATGTGAGGTAATACGGTATTTGAAAAAAAATCTATAACTGTCCATTAAGCTGTGTGCTGTGAGCAGTTGTATCAATTCATGACGATTTCCTATTCTTACACAGCATTTCGTTCTTACCAGTGGTCCATACAATCAGTTGCAATTACACAAAACAAGTATAAAATGCAGGGGTGAGAAATGTGAAAAGCCCAACAGTAAACAACATTGATGGCAATGAGCATCTGGTTGCCCATGCTAAACAACAAGTCGCGGGTGCCATCACATAACAGTGCGACATTACTACTCTACCTCTGGAATTAAAATTTTTATAAACCTATGTCCTAACAAACAAATCATTTCCTATTTTTTACATTAGTTATTTCCTTTTAATAGGAGGGAAAGGGAGAAGGGAGTAAAATGACAGCATATTCTGACACTCCAGAGAGAGAAAAACCATTACATTTTCCCATATATTTCTGAAACATGTGTTAATAAAACATTCTGATTCACGCTATGAACATTTAATGGCAAGCAAGGAATTCAATGCAATCCATATCTAATGGTATGGTCCCAAAAATTTTTTGCCCTCTCAATAACTCTGCCCCCCAATTCCCACTGTTCTCCCCCTTCCTGAAATGTTTTGGTAAGTTCTCTGTATGCAATGCACACTCGCCTCTTAGCTACATCTTCCCGTGGGATACAGTGTTCCCACTTGTACCTGGCAGGGCCATACAGGACCAGAAGGGATCTCCGGGGCATGGGAATCCGAATTACATACATCTGGCAGTCAGATTGCGGGTCAGTAGCTTCCCTGTCATCAGGTGCGTCATCACGTGGTGCCCAATCTGGTACATCCTTCAAATTGTACTTCTGTGCAGTGCCACAATAACGAGTCATAGTGAGCACCCCATCTGAAAGCAAATTGACTGTTACAATGCGTTCACCCCACACCCAGCAGTCATCAACATGTGGATCAATTGAAGCTCCATTCGCAGGCGGGTAATCCAAAAAGCATTGCTCCACTGTCCGGTAGTCTTTTAACATTGGAACAGTTTGAAACCTATTCTGCACAAATTGTGTGTATTCTGGAAATCCATCAAAATCCCCAACTTGAAGCTTCCGTTTTTTAAAGTTGCACTTTGGCCCAAAGTTGATCTTGCGTCTTCCACTTTGAGACTTCTCCCACACCAAGCTGTCAGTTGTTTCGAGCAAACTGGTTTCTTCCTCGCAAGAAAGAAAATCAAGCTGAATGAACACTCCATCATACTCAATCCCCTGCTGTCCCGAGTGTTGCGGATGTGACTTCCAATCATCCTTGTCAAACCCGGGGTAGGCCAAGTTGCAATGTGGGCAGTAGACGTAACTACTGCGACAGTTTCCACTCTGAAATACGGATTCTGGTTTGGGCGCACCATATTTCTCTTCACACACCAAGCAACTCCGAATTCCTTTGCAACCACATGGGCGAGGCTTTGCCATCACGAGCACCTGAAGACATAAAACATATTATTAGTGGAACAGTAGGGCCTATACATACTTGGCTAGACCCGGTCGAGTGTTTGGGTAGACACCACCGGACAAACTTTGTGGCACCAACAGGTCTAACCACGTACAATACTTGCCTTGCCTTTCCCCTCTTCTCCTGGACGGTTCAGAATGGGCCAAAATTGTCCAGCACAAGCAGGATCCACGAGGACAGCTGCTGCAGTGGAGATCAGGAAGCGGCCATATTTGGGAGGCGAAAAGTAGCGCCGCTGCTACAGTACAGCTGAGCGCTGCTTTTGAATAACCAGTTATTCTATCTGCCACTCCAAATATTATAATATAATATTATTTTGGAGTGGCTACGCGCGTTAATAATATTTGGCCACTCTGCCCACCCCGCTCTCCCAGATACACAAGAAACACTCGCTGACTCTGATGTAATTGTCACTCTGACAACTCGATGCTCAGAGTTGCGAATTTTGCCTTGGGACGTCAGAACAGGTTTCGTCGTCACTGACACAAGGCTGTATGCAGTTTCTGCCATAGGAATTTCTCGTTGAGGAACCTCTATACATAAAAGCGCTGTCTTGTCTTCCACATTATATAGCCCTATCAAAGGTCTGTAAAAAGTTCCCTGTGATATCCTAGCAGAGCAAGGATAAATGGCTTCATCTACCCTTTTGGCACGGGCAATATGAAATCAACCATAATTAATAATTTGTATTAGCACATCTTTATAAAGGAGGGAAAGATCACTGCTACATGTCAGTCTAGATTAATGGTGAAATACAGTGTAGGTCAAACTTGGTCAAACTCTTTGTGAACCGACGACAATATAATCCCCATATATATAAAGCTCAAAATTTGTACGTATTAATAAATGTATGTATGTCACGCCTAATTAAGCCACTTCCCGGGCACGGAGAGCGCTCAAATTTCTCAGAGCCATGTCTTACCTATCACTGACCCCGCAAAAAGTCCCAAACCAGAACTTTTTGGAGTCTAAGGGGGGTTTTCAGCAGATTAACCAATTGCCTAGCAACCCTGGCTGTCAACAAGCCCAAATGATGGATCTGCCTCTCTCA
>JYFJ02009225.1:0-10319 GCA_000934665.2 Catajapyx aquilonaris | reverse complement strand
TAGTGTAAATGGCCGAGAAGGGTCCCTCCCGCCGTGTTGACTGTGACAATAAAAGCCATAATCTGGTCTTCTCGGCCTATTGGCTAAGATCATAGCCGATCATGGCCGAGAAGGGTCCCTCCCGCCGTGTTGGCAATCTATTTTCTGATTCCCTGGAGGTAGCCAGCATTCATGATGAAGTACAGGATGAATTTTTGGATCTGCGGAATGATTCCTCTGCACGTAATTTGTTTTATGGAAAATTGCTGACTCAGTTCTGGTGTGCTATGTATCAGTCATCCAAACGTCACCATCCTGGCCTTTCGGGTTTTACTGCCATTTGTGTCTACATATCGGTGCGAGAGTGGATTTTCAACGCTACTCCACATTAAAACCAAGGCAAGAAATAGGCTGAATGTTGAGGATGACATTAGGCTTTCTTTAACAAACACTCAACCGCGAATTTTGGACCTGGTTACCCAGATGCATGTGCACCCATCACATTGAATGTTGGGTAAATAAAATGAGGAAAGATCCATCATGTAAGAAATATATTTCGTTGTTTTCTTTACCCTTACAATGCCTTTAACGCGAATGTGGGGGAGGGAGGGAGGGGGGACGCTGGTAAAAAGGGGTAACGACCCGAAAAAGTTCGGGAACCACTGCATCAAGCGTAAGAGGCAGATACGCTGACCCCACCTTACAATCAGAATATAATATTACATGTAGCACACCAATGCATTCCCAACATAGTCACACACTCAGCCACAACATGCTCGTCAGGCGCATCCTAATTTCTGAGGGACATTGCGTCAAATGACGTATTATGCCAGTCCTATCATAGTGAACGTCTCATTAGTCCAATAAATGGTATATAATTACTTCCCATAACACTGCATAATGTCATCCGAATGAAATATCAGACAGGAAAAGGTCTTCTTTTATTGCAGGATTAGCGCTATGTCACAATAGCTCTAGCTCTAGTTGCCCAGCAGTAGTACCCAGGGGAGTGTAGTATTCTTCCCTAGCTGCATTTCTTACCTTGGTGGTGACGAGAGTTACGCAATCAAGTACCGGTACTAAAATGAGTTGACCAATGCACATTCCTTCAAGTACAGTGATTCGTCCTGGCGTCCCTCGGTGTCATCGCCTGGTACGGTCAGCGGGTACGACGGAAGAAAGAGTAGTTTACCTGTACTGACAGGGGAACACGAGCAGAGGAACATTAATTACGAGCCTGTGGGATTAATTAAATCATACACGTTCTTATCAACTTAGTCTCATTTTATTGTATGACAACACTTTTAGCTGGGTTGTCAAGCAATCGGACCGGAGGGACTGACATGGCTTTTATTAAACAATTTTAGCAGTAAAGTGACTGGAGGTGGCTGCTGGCCAGCTGTGCACCTCAGATGGCCCCAGAAGTGTAGCACCAAGGAGGTCACCAACAGATCCGCTGCCACTGTACCACTGCGGCGACTGATGCTGCGGCGACTGATGCTGCGGCTGCATCATCGGGAGAACTGCTCCGACAGACGAAGCAGGAAGTCCGCACGTCCGGCGCACCAACTTCCAAAAGTAAGTCAGCTGCCTCACAGTACCCCTTCACCATCTTCAGCACCAGTAAGTCCAAACTGTGGAAAGACGCATGACTTGTATCAATATTACAGGTTGCAACTTAAAAATCAAATACGACATACCTAACAGGAGCAAATTCTTCTTCATCTAATGTCAAGGATGGTAAGGTGGGTTTCTCAGCATCAGGAGATTCAGACCCTGAGAATCTATGAGGAAATTGCAACTTTCCTGACACAAGTAAATAGCAAGTTAATTAAATAATCCGCTGCAGCCTCTATTATTTGAGGCTCATGGAGATTTTAACACCCCTGGTATTAGGACATTAATTCGTCTCCAAGGGGGATGTGTGGACATGCGTGAAACAATCCCTGACCCGACACTTGCGGAGGGGCCATGATCTGGAACCCAGGGAGGAGGTGCTGTGCAGATGGTGTGGAACGGAGCTGAGACTGCGGCCATCCCCTCATACAGAACAGTGCCCTGAGAGGCCTGAGCAGATATCACCTGATGGGGCCATTCCCCTGGGGAAGTTCACATGTGCGGAATGTGGGGAAACGCACCATAGCAAGATTGGTCTCCGGAACCACCTTCGCTGGCACGTCGAGGAGCAGCTGCGCGAGAAGAATGGGGCTCCTGAAATAAGATGTGGTCGCCGGAAGCCAGACCTAAGAAGGCCTTCCCCACCTGACGATGGACAGAGGAGCACCCGCCGTCGGTTGCCATCCCCCGAGGTGACCAGGGTCAGCGGCCCTCGGACCAAAAAGACGAAGAGGTGACTAGGCGGACAGACGGGGTCGACACCGGGTCGGGAGAGGAGGAAAAACAAATCTGATCGGTCTTTTAGTCCTATTCCTAGGAGCTGGCCGATCAGACGGGGAAAACTGAAGAAGCTGCCCAGTTCGCGGCAGAAGCAGCCTGGGGGCGGCGGAGACAGCCCAGCAAGCAAGGAGGGAGTCTTGGAAAACCTGCGGGGGGTCATGCTGGCCTGTTCCCCAATGGTATCTGCGGGGACACCGGATCCAACGACACTGCCTGGGAATGGGGAGGGAGCCATTCTCTGGCCACCTGCGATGAAGGGGGAGATTGCCATCTGCAATCACTTACGCTGGCATGCCAATGACCAGCTACGACAGCAGAGGGATCTTCCCTCGGTGGGAGGAGGCCAAGAGGCGCCTGGTCCTAACTCGCCACTACCAATATGTATTGGATTCCAATCCCTGGTGGGATTCTGGTGGGAATAATGTGAAGGTGGCAGTTGGGAAGAAGACCCATGGGCCTAATCCATGCCTTTTCCTTGTTCAAGACTATATTTATTGTGGCTTTGCCAATTTGCCATTTTCCCTTCCCAGTGTGACTAGCCGAGTGAACAGTTTTACACCAATTTCTAATGCAACATTGTTTTCAGGTCACACCAGTGACCATCACCATGACCAGCTGGGGACAATAGACTGCTACTACCTACTGCTGTCATGAACCAAGGTCATGCTGGGTAGGACCACACGCACGAGACAGCCACTGTAGGTTGGGCTACATATTGCGATGGACATTCACCCCAATTTTGGGCAGGTGAGAATTGGTTTTAACATGTGCGTTTATATTTCAGCTTTGTATTTTCGCTTCTGTGAAACCTTCCCTAGACATGCGAGGGCACACTTGAGATGAGAGCTTACTGTTGGTTACGTATCCGCCAACAGTGCTGTCCAAATAGTTCTGATTATCCGACAACAGCGCAACACCCGTGCAGTCATTAGCCTGGATAATCTGGAGTACAGTGTATAATACAATTAATATTGGATTGTATTGGATTGACATTTGTCTTGGGTTAAGCATTTCATATCAACAGATCAAAGTCCGATGGTCTTCTCCTGCAGTATAAATTTTCATTGGAATTTACTCTGCGTCCAACACCTTTTCTCAAAAGATCATAATATAATTATTAATTGTCCATATACACACGGTCTACTAAAACGGGGCAACTGAGCCGTTTGTTGTTAAGACCAGTACAGGTATTTATTTGGCCAAAATTACTTTCTGGTCAAAAACATGCAATAATGCATAAGAGTACTGCGAGATTAAATGCAGTTATGAAATAATTAGATTGGGGCCGAAGTTACGTGGAAAATTAATGGGCCCCATTTTTCTGATGTGAGAGCCATATACATTTCCAGGTCTTAATTATACAATGTAGGCCTTTAATGATTATATAATAAAGCAATGGTACTTGGTAAACCACATTCTAATTTCCACCTCTACAGGGAATGTAACCACGTCAGAGCAGACTTGGTGGGTGGCCTTCACTGGCCTACCTTCCTTCAAGGCGAATGTGGTTTATAATAGAGCCAAAGCAATAACAATGGTCGTTATAGAAAATACAAAAAGTGGGACATGAAGGCAGATAGGAAGGAATAAGTGGGAAATGAGGGTGGCATCTCTCTTCGTCTGTCTCCTACCCCAAAGACCTGTCTGGCTAGGGTGACCCTGCCAGTAGACTAAGCTACCGCCGGCATAGCTCTTCGGGGTCACGGGAGAACGCAAGCCCCCCCCCCCCCACCACGCCAAGGTTGAGATGCCACCGGGGGGGAAATGGATTAATAGAGGGTGTCATATTTGACTCACGATACCAAAGTCACGACAGCAGGACGGCTTCATCCACAGTAGCACATGACGCAACAGCATTTTGGTCCAGTTCGATTGCATTCGCTGCTGCTGGCAATACAGTAGTTGCCTCTGGTCCATGGAGAAGATGCTTGGGTCTCACAGGATAACCTGCGTTAAAATATGTGCGATTAGGGGCATTGCAATATTAAATTAAGCTGCCACCCCAATTTGACTGGACACGCACACAGTGATTGCATGCATGTATGAGTACAGAGCACTATGATATGCCAGTCTCTACCAAGTATGTGCAGGTACACATTTCAACTAACGGTATGGCGACATGATGGTATTTGGACATTAATTAGCCAGAAGCATTGTATGGCAGGTTGCCATTCACATAAAATATTTCATGTTAGGATGAATTCATATTGATAATTACAAATATTATTGCAAGATCAGTGCGAGTATGCTCATTAGTAAGACAAGAATAATACATTTTTACACAACCTGTAGGAGCAATTGAGGAGGGCTCAGGAGGCCCTATGACGAGTGCCAGACTTTTGATCAGTCCTATGGGGACAGACCTTACGGCTACGAGCAATCCTACGGAGACTGATCATACGGCTGCGAGCAACCCCCGGCTAAGAGGGAAGCGGGCGTCCAGTGGCAGCCACCCAGAAGCAGCTCCATCAACAACTGCTGGACAAGCCGAACCAGGGGACGGTCATGGAGTGTGTGGGGAAAGCAGCAGCCTGGAGCCACTTCATGTCAGATGGGCAATACACAACTTTTGCAAACTGGTGCTTTGTACATCGGGCCCATCTGAAAGTGGACATCTCTGAAGCAGTCTCTCGAGGCACTTGGAAGGTGTCCACGGTGCTGCCCCTAAGTCTACTCCAGTGGAGGTGCGCTGCAGGTGGTGTTGGGGGGACCTCAAGTTGAGGCCCTCCTACCACCTACAGGCGTGCCCCAAGAAACCGGAGAAGTGGACATCCGGCCCTCTGCAGAAGGGAGAATATATCTGCGAAGAATGTGGGGAAGACTTCTATAGCAAAACGGCCCTCCGGAATCACCGACGGTGGCACGTGTCGGATAAGCTGCGTCAGGACCACGACCTGCCCCCGGTTCGTGGAGGTCGCCGGGCGGTGACTGCTGCCGGGGCTGGAGAGAATTACAGAAACGGCTAGGGAGGCTGCCCGGACTCCTCAGCCATCCGGAGAGAGGAAGATGACAAGGAAGCCGGTAGATGTGGAGGACGCGATGGCAATCCAGCGGTTGTACAAAAGAAACAGGAGGAGGGCCATTCGCCTGCTGCTGGAGGGGGAGGGCTGGAAATGCGCCATTCCGGCCGGTCAGCTGGAAGCGTTCTTCACGGAGGCGTACGCAGCCAAGCCGTGGGACCATGCCTTCAATGAGACAGCCAGGGCCAGGCCGGAGATTCCAATGGGGGAGTTCTCGCCTGGGGAGGTATGGGCCAGACTGAGGGGGGCGGAGAACACGGCGCCGGGGGACGACTGAATCACCTACCAGCATTGGCGGACATTGGACCCGGAGGGAGTGCTGCTTGCGGCTGTGTTCAACGTCTGCCTCACTCATCGCAGGGTCCCTGTCCCCTGGCGCCACTCCGTGACCATCCTCATTCCAAAGAAGGGGGAGCTGGAGGACCCTGGTAACTGGAGGCCTATAGCAATCACTAGGACCATCACGAAGCTGTACACCGGTTGTCTGGCGGGCCGGCTGGCGAAGTGGTTGGAGGCCTACCAGGCACTCCACCCATCACAGAAGGGATTTATGCCGCACGATGGAGTGGTCGAGCACAACCACGTCCTCCAGGCTCGTATGGAACGAACGAAGAGGGAGAAGACGGAGGTGTGTATAGGATGGTTGGATTTCACCGCAGCTTATACGTCGGTTCCGCATGGCGCACTGAAGATGGCCGTCGAGGCGGCCGGGACCGGAGCAGTTTTTGTGGAGGTGGTGGCTGACCTGTGTAGGGGGGGCACCACCAAGATCATGACGGAGGAAGGACCAACAGCCCCTGTACCGGTCAGCAATGGGATCAGGCAGGGAGACCCCCACAGCTGCCTGCTCTTCATGCTCTCCGATGCTGGTTCCCTCCTTTTTACACACAGCCCATATTCCGATTTTACCTGACTCTTCGATGCCTCCTATTCCTTCGCCTGCTTTTGATCCCCTCCCTCCCGTCCCTCCGCTTGAGACTAACACCCATGATGATTTATATGATGGCCCCACACCGGCAGGGTTTGTTTTGTTTGAGACCCGGCCTGGTGATGACCAGGATGAAGGACTGGAAGGCTGTGACCAAGCCTCCTCTGACTAGGGTTCTGATGACGCCCAGCAGAAAGATTGCCATGACGAATGCCACAATGAGGCTGAAATAGGGATAGCTATTGACGACCCTGCGCCCTGGGAGGAATGGTTGTCCCCTGAAGGGCGCACGCCGATCCACGACCACTTGCCGATGCTGAAGCGCATCTATAACTTGGGCCAGAGGGAGGTGGCGTGGACGCAATTCGAGGCGGAGTTGGAGGGGCTGACAACTACCGCCCGGGAGACTGCCCGGATTCCCTCTTACCCTGACGGCAGTGGCGCCTCATTGAAGAAGCCCATTGACATTGAGGACCACAAGGCCATCCAGGGCCTGTACCGGCGGAATCGTAGGAGGGCGATTAGGCTGATAACAGAAGGGGAGGGGGAGAGGTGTCNTCAGATCCCTGCCCAGCAACTGGAGGCCTTCTTTGTGGATGCCTATGCTGCTCGCCCCTGGGACCCCCTCTTCTACACTGCGAATCGAGCGCGGCCTCCACTGGAGATGGGCGAGTTTACCCCAGATGAGGTCCTGAGAAGACTGAAGAAGGCGGAAAACACGGCGCCTGGAGATGACCAGCTCACGTACCATCACTGGTTGAGATTGGACCCAGACGGGGTGGCGTTGGCGGCCATATTCAATGTGTGTCTGACTCACCGTCGCATCCCTGATGCGTGGAGGCACTCCATAACGGTCCTCATCCCCAAGAAGGGGGACCGGGCGGATCCCGATAACTGGAGACCCATTGCTATATGCCGCACCATAAACAAACTCTACTCTGGCTGCCTGGCTGGGAGGCTGTCCAGTTGGTTGGAGAAGCTGGAGGTACTACACCCCGCCCAAAAGGGGTTTTTACCCTTTGATGGTGTGGCTGAGCATAATTTTGTTCTCCAGCAGAGAATGGACGAGGCACGGATGAACAAACAGGATATATGCATAGGGTGGATGAATTTTTCCGCCGCATATACCTATGTCCCACATGGGGCGATCACTGCCGCACTGGAAACGGCGGGGGTTGGGACAGTGTACGGGGACATAGCGGGAGACCTGTGTGAGGGAGGTACCACCCGGATACTCACTAGTAGTGGATTCACGTCACCTGTGCCTATTCGGAATGGTATCCGCCAGGGGGATCCCCTTTCCTGTCTTCTTTTTAACCTGGCGGTGGACCAGATACTGTGGAGGGTCCAACCAAGTGGGTCCCCAAGTCATAGTGTACTGGCCTACGCGGACGACTTCACCTTACTGGCTAGCAGCCCCCACGAGCTTCAGAAGAACCTGGAGCTGGTTGAGGAGGAGGCGAGGCGTATCTCTATACAGGTCAATGTCAACAAAACTGCTACTATCCACTTATCCGGTAAGACGCCTGTGGGAGTGAGGCACACCGTGTTTCGCCTAGGGGGACAGGATCTCGCTGCACTGGAGGGGGGCGAGGCCATAAAGTTCCTGGGCAGACCGGTGGGCTTCAACATATTACCGGATTTCACCACTGCTGACAAACTCATCAAAGTGGCTGAGAAAATCCTGATATCAAACCTGGCCCCGTGGCAACGGATAGACGCAGTGAAACTACAAACTACAATTTGGATCAGACGGAGGTTTCGTGGATGCAATTCGAGAAAGATCTGCAAGCACTCACGTCTACGGACGGCCAGAGACACTGCCCGAATCTCTTCCCGGTCTGGTGAGGGCGCCCCAACCAGGAAGCAGATCGACGTCGAGGACCACAAAGCCATCCAAGGCCTCTACCGGCGGAACCGCAGGAGGGCGGTTAGCTAATAGTTGAAGGGGAGGGGGAGAGGTGCCAGATCCCTGCCCAGTAGCTTGAGGACTTTTTTGTTGAAACCTATGCTGCCCGCCCTTGGGATGAAACATTTTATGACTTGACCCAAATACGCCCCCCCCCTGGAGATGAATGAGTTCACCCCAGACGAGATCCTGCGGCGACTGAAGAAGGCGGATAACACGGCCCCTGGTGATGACCAGCTGACATACCAGCATTGGTTGAAGCTAGATCCCGATGGGGTGGCGTTGGCGGCCATATTTAACCTGTGTCTTTGCCATCGTCGAATACCAGACGCGTGGCGACATTCTATGACTGTCCTCATCCCTAAGAAGGGTGACCTGACTGATCTGGGCAACTGGAGACCTATTGCTATCTGCCGCAAGATTAACAAATTGTACTCCGGTTGCCTGGCGGCCAGGATGTCTGGCTGGTGCGAGAAACTGGGGGTTCTCCACCCTGCCCAAAAGGGCTTTATGCCATTCGATGGGGTGGCTGAACACAACTTCACCCTTCCAACAGCGGATGGACGAGGCGCGGTTGGACAAGGCGGACTTGTGTGTCGGATGGATGGCCTTCTCTGCCGCGTATACGTCCGTCCCACATGGTGCGCTCACTGCTGCGTTGGACTCTGTGGGCATTGGGGATGTGTTCCGGGAGATCGTGAGGGACATGTGCGTGGGAGGTACCACCCGCATCCTCACCACCCATGGGCTTACGGCTGACCAGGGTGTGGCTGAACTGGCGGAGGAGGACATGCATACAATGGTGGGAGGGAGGCTGAGTCGGGAGGCCATGGAGCGGGATGTGGTGGACAATAAACAAGCTGTACTCTGGGTGCTGGGCGGCGCGCTTGGCACGGTGGATTGAGACCTACTCCGTGCTACATCTGGCCCAAAAGGGGTTCATGATCACGGATGGCGTGGTCCTGACTCGCCACATATATATATCCCCCCCCCACACACACACACAAAAAAAAAAATCGTATCTAACAGACAAGTATAATCACTGGATTGACATGTGTCTAGGGTTAAGCATTTCATATCAACAAATCAAAGTCCAATGGTCTTCTCCTGCAATATAACTTTTGATTGGAATTTACTCTGCGTCCAACACCGTTTCTCAAAAGATCATAATATAATTATTAATTATCCATACACATGGTCTACTAAAACGGGGCAACTGAGCCATTTGCTGTTAAGACCAGTACAGGTATTTATTTGGCCAAAATTACTTTCTGGTCAAAAACATGCAATAATGCACAAGAGTACTGCGAGATTAAATGCAGTTATGAAAGAATTAGATGGGGGCCGAAGTTACGTGGAAAATTAATCGGCCCCATTTTTCTGATGTGAGAGCCATGTAACTATCAGGTCGTAACTATACGAAATGTAGGCCTATAATGATTATATAATAAAGCAATGATACTTGGTAAACCACATTCTAATTTCCACCTCTACAGGGAATGCAACCACGTCAGAGCAGACTTGGTGGGTGGCCTTCACTGGCCTCCCTCCCTTCAAGGCGAATAGGGTTTAGTATAATAGAGCCACAACTGGCCGTTATATAGAAAATAGAAAAGGTGGGACATGAAGGCCGAGAGGAAGGAATACATGGGAAATGAGGGTGGCATCTCTCTTCGTCTGTCTCCTACCCCAAAGACCTGTCCGGCTAGGGTGACCCTGCCAGTAGACTAAGCTACCGCCGGCATAGCTCTTCGGGGTCACGGGAGAACGCAAGCCCCCCCCACCACCCCAAGGTTGAGATGCCACCGGGGGGGAAATGGGCTAATAGAGGGTGTCATATTTGACTCACGATACCAAAGTCACGACAGCAGGACGGCTTCATCCACAGTCGCACATGACGTAACTGCATTTTGGTCCAGTTCGATTGCATTCGCTGCTGCTGGTGATACAGTATAGTTGCCTCTGGTCCGTGGAGAAGATGCTTGGGTCTCACAGCAGAACCTGCCGTTAAATATGTGTGATTAGGGTCATTGCAATATTAAATAGCTGCCACCCCAATTTGACTGGACATGCACACAGTGATTGC
>JYFJ02009224.1:0-10330 GCA_000934665.2 Catajapyx aquilonaris | reverse complement strand
GCAATTCACTATTCGCAGTATTGTGGATCGGAATTCATACCAAGCCCGCCAGTCAAATAAGCAAGTCGACTGGCATTGTAGGCATGAAATAAACTGCACAGAGTAATGAAAGAATAAATCGGTTTTAATTTCTCAGGTATGACAATGCGTACGAGACAATTATTATTGATCACTCCAGGTATTGCTTGGGACAGTCCTGCAAAATAAAGATTCATTTTACACATTTTGTCCAGCTGGAGCTTGGACAGACTGATTATACTTACGACCACTTTGTTGGACAGCAGACAGACGACAAACCTGGCGTAACCAGAGCACTGTGGATTAGTCGGGTCGATCTCTCTAACTGTAACAATAGGACACGTCAGAGCAACAATAGTGTGTAGAATGAAATAATAATATTAGTCTAGTGTCATTATAGGCGCACTAAGCTGCTCATTTCTATACGTAAAAATTGCAAAATTTTCGAACATATTAATTGCCAATATTAATTCTGCCTATTCACTAATGTGGGTGAGCTACAGATGAATTTTTACGAGCACGACCGAGTGCGCGCCAACTCTCGCGCAAGTTCATTGTTACGACAACTTTGCCACAGTTACTCATCAGGCGATCAGGGAACAAATTCCGACGGGTAACCCTTGGCAACATCGGCCATATTGTCACTCCCCTCGAGCGCAGTGTTGGAAACAATTTGCGCGAACTGTATTGCGCACTCGGTTGCTCTCATTTAAAAAATTCATCAGTAGAGTGCCAAAATTGAGTGCCACCCGTGACATCAGGTGACAATAAAATCGATTGAAATTCATGGACTTAATAATTAACGAGTCCACAATTTGTCTAATTATTAGCAACTGAAACAATCCTTCAAAGTAATGGAGATTCTGTACTTAATAAGAAGCAGCTTCCAACGTGGTGAACTGTACAAGCTCATTGTTGGACATGGTGAGTGCAGCACCCTGTATACCACCGTGTGTACCTGGCTTTCCAAAGCAGTTTCCCAGCACGTGCTTGGTGTATGCGATCCACTTGTACTCCTTGCTTCCGTTCTGCATGAAGTGGGACAGGGCAGCCTTGTCCGGCATACCTCTCTCGTCAGTCTGTGGACATATAGGACAGTGTTATGTTGGTGGTCCAACGATGAGAAAGGACCTCCGAAAAACTGACCAGCTTGAGCTCCAGCAGTGCGCACTTGATGAAACACTCGACGTCCGACATTTCCGGGTGGTTCTTCTCCAGCATGTAGTGGCAGGCCTCCACCGCCTGGTGGACCCTCTTTCTGTCGATGGGACCCACGCAGTGCTTGGGACCCTTGTGGCGACCAGTCGGCGTCTTGTTCTCATGGACGTCCTGACCATACACCTGAAAAAAGGGCATCATCTCGATCATCAATTTACACGTCGCTTCTTATAAACTAGTAGCTGACCAGTCGCCTAATTTTGGCAACACCGTATGGCCCATCCCCCAACTTGGACGTAGTACGATAGTCCACTACCAGTTGGCGCATATGCTCTCCCTATGCACACTACTGCCACTTTCAGGACATGCACGTTGGTGATGAGTCACCGCACGGACAAAGTCCACCCGGGCTCTATACTACTCTCATAAAATTGTTGAACGGGGAAAGTGAAAGCTATGGTAACTACTTCACCTATAGGTGGAGTCATGGATTGCGAATTCTGTGTAACGAAGTGGGCCAAAATGGATTGCCCAAATGACAGGTGACGTGATGGTCTTACCTGGAGGAGACATCCGATCGCCAGCAGCATCAACACGCAGCTCCAAGAGGCGGCCATCTCTTGCTTCCAACTGGATGACCACTGGCTTACGACACGTTGGGCAACGCGGTCAGGGGCGTCCAATCCGCGCAGGAAGGAACGACGCGACAGCAAGTACCAGTTTCCTGCGTTTCCAACAGGGTGTGTTGGTCACCCCTGATCCCAAGGCCTGGCATGATGTGGGCATTGTGACGCCGCACACCAGGAACAATGGGGAGGGGACACAGGAAGCGGATTGTTGGTCAGGAGGACTGGCCACCCGGTCCATGCAAATGCGGAAAAATAGTGGAGGTCATCTTCTGTCCTCATCCGCAGGGTGGGTGGGTGGGTGGGTGGGTGGGGGGCATGTGCGTCACTAAACCTACATTTCGCATGCTCTGACAGCTAGGAAGGAATTCGCGGAAGTCCATTCGACATACAGCGCGAATGTTGTACCAATAAGAAGGAAACAGATGTACGCAAGGATTCAGATAGCGAATTTTTGCTACTGAACTGAACAGTATCCTTCATTCCTGAAGGTCCAATTAACCATTTTCATAATTTTAATAAATTAAAGCGACGTCAGAATCATTCTCTGGTTGATGCTATATTTGCTTCACTATATTACCAGGGATCATAAATATATTACACATAAGAGAGGCAAACTTCGGTCAGCGCCATTGATTTCCGCGTCTCTCTGTTTGGGGCCGTTGCCTAGGCTGGCGGCCATTTTGAAGTGGGCGCAACGCCAACGAGGTATAATTAGGGTACAGGCAAAAATAGGATCCGCCATCTTTGATGGTTTTGGGGGCCATGGCAACTACACGGAAAGAACGCGCGCGAATCAAAGATGGCGGACCCTATTTTTGCCTGTACCCTATTTATACCTCGTTAGCGTTTCCCCCACTTCAAAATGGCCGCCAGCCTTAGCAACGGCCCAAACAGAGAGACGCGGAAATCGAATGTTTGCGCCTCTTATGTAGTATATGCTCCCTGATATTACAAAGACAGTATACAACTGCCAAGTTCCAGTAGGTGACAGTAGGCAACAGCTTCACCGAAACAACTCCATGTGGACAATACATACGAATATTTTTACTGAGCGCAACCGCGAGTGCGCAACACAATTTGCGCATATTGTTTCCAACACTACGCTTGAGGGGGTAACAATATGGCCGACCTTTGCGACGTTGCCAAAGCTCTGGAACGAGCCTTAGAAGGCTATCTGAGGAGTAACTGTAGAAATGTTGTCGAAACAATGGACTTGCGCGAGTGTGGGTGCGCACTCGATTGCGCTAGTAAAAAAATCACAAATAATTTACACATTCTACGAACATTGCCCTAATTAAGCGTGTGAAACATGGCCATATTGGAATGTGAAACCTTGACGAGCATCCGGGGCAGTAAAGAGATTCGCAAGACACGCTCGCAATGTGTGACCCCGATATACTACGCAGCAGTTGTTATTATTGTTACTGATTACACTCTATATTGCCACAATGGGAGTGACACGCGATCGAGTGATGTTCGCATCTTCTGTAAACTTGGCTCCCAATTTTCTGTGGGATTTCGCCACCTGTGTCCCCCCCAAGTGCGTCAGCACATATTTATTTTTTTATTTTTAAGTCTCCGAGTGATGACCGATGACAAGGTGTCATGTCGCACGGTATGATCCAGGCCAGGACAAATTTGACAACCGGATGGGTGGTTGCCACTTCTCTTTTTTTGAAAAAAAAAAATCAAAAAAATCCAAGTTCAAATGAGACGTCAAAGTGCTAATGATGGGCTCCGAAGAGTATAAAATGAGAGCAGAAGACTGAATAGATATCTAAACTTCTCGAGATGAAGCTGGCGACATTCTTGGTCGTATTAGTGCTGGCCTGCACTTTTGCTCTGGTAAGTACTCGGGTGAGTGGTAAGCAAGGCTTTCGGTAATAACTGACCAATAATAATGATTATTTTGTCCTCACATTGCTGCAGGCTGCTCCATTTGTTGGACTTCATAAAGCAGAGGATAATGAAGGACAGGAGATCGAGTGTCAAGGTAAGGGCATCACAAAAGCTTAGCATGGCTTTCAGAGTCTAAGTAATACAGGGTCATCGAAAAAGAATGTCCCAATAATTTAAAAACCCTACAACTCGAAAACTTGTAGACATATCATAGTGTCTTAAGTTTTGATATTCTAAGAAACGTCTAAAGGTTTGGTCTGCCTTAATTTCTTTCGAAATGAGCCCGTATTTACATTTTCCGCGCAACAGATGGAGTTCATATCGAAAAAACCTTAGATTAGACCAAACCTTTAGATATACTGTAGTTCTTAGCATTTCAAAACTTAAATCATTGAGATATGTCCACAAGTTTTCGAGCTAGAGGATTTTTTAATTGGGGCATTCTTTTTCGATGACCCTGTACTTCTTATTCCTTTGCAGATGGCGTCTGTAATTTTGAGGTGAGCACTTTGCATGTCGACTTGACACTTATTAATTATATATTGTTAAGGCCTGGTTGCACTGTAGCAGGGAAATTACACATTCGCTTTAATTTATTTTATTATCATTTGCCTGCACATTGACAGTTAACGAGTTAACTTGTGACATGTAGCCAGACTTACATTGATAATGTTTCTCCATGTTTGACGAATACTGTATATTAGAACGCTTATGGATTAAGGGAAAAATTGTGTTGGAAAAGTAAGGCGCATGTAATTTATTGATTTACTAGTTTAAAGGAATGCTCAATTCCAACAATTTGTCTTACAGTATGTAAAATTAATTATTTTCATTACAGAGGTTGGAACTGGTGAAGCGAAGCGCCTCTCCAGAGGAAGGAAGAGGTAATTGCATTTTTGTCATCGTATGATGATGATGATGATGATGATGATGATGATGATGATGATGATGATGATGATGATGATGATGATGATGATGATGATGAAACTTTTCAGGCGAGGGTCGAGAAGAAGGAAAGGGGAATAAGGGCAAAGGAAAAGAAAAGGAGAAAGGAAATAATAAGGGAAAGGGGAAGGGGAACAATAAGGAAAAGGAGAAGGGAAATAATAAGGAAAAGGGGAAGGGAAATAAGGAGCAGGGGAAGGGAAACAATAAGGGGAAAGGCAAAGGCAAAGGAAACAAGGGTAAGGGTGAATAATGTATAGGCCACGGAGGATGAGATGGCAAGAGAGTGGAGGAGACCAGCAATCACATTTCCAGCCTTGTGACCTGTCATGGCCTACGAAGAGTGATGAAACTATTTATTTATTATCACTGTACTCCTGATCCAAATCTGCTTTAGACAGATGACGTGTAATCCGATAATAAATTATATTGACCATGTTAACGTTTGATTTTGTTTGACGACAACTAGGCCGAGGAGATTAAATGAGCTTACTGTACAATCATGTCGACTTCTTTTGCCCAGGAGTTCCCTCCAGAAGAAAGTCTGAATTATTACAAAAACCATTACAATGAACGCTACCATTGTTGACATTGGACATAACATTGCTGTGAGACTGGTGGTTACGTCATCTCAACTAATTTAGCCAGTTACGTAATATAAATTACCGGTTAATGGTCCTACAAAGATATTCTTAGCTCTTTTCCACTTAATTGAGCACTTGCTTCCAATTATTTCATTTGAATGATAAGTTGAAAGATTTTTAAATATTCTTGCATATAGAAGGTTGGAATGATTTCCCAGCTATAAAGAGCAGTTAAATAAAAGCAATGTGTGTAATCATTTTCCAATTACGAGAATGTTGTGTACTTTGGGATGATATTCATTTAAGGGGAGAAAAAAGGATGTTAATCTGCTTTTGTCATCCTCTTACAAAGGTTTACACAGTCATAATTGAAGGGTAGACAATGCAAAGGTCCTAAGTGCCAAAAAATCTTGAGTTACGAGTGTCAAGGTATCCTATGTGTCATCGCCAATGTTGGGTAGAAGTCCCAAGTGCCAGAAAAATCAGTAAGTTCTGCATTTGGCCAGTAGATGGGGAAGTTGCCAATGTTGTTTTGTTTTGTTGAGGAGAAAGAAACATGCATAACTCAAAATCAAGGTTTTGACACTACTTAGGACCTTTGCATTGTCTACCCTTCAATTATTTGCATTCCCATTTATAATTATTACAGATTTGCCACAAATTTTAAGTTGGAAACTGAAATTATTAATAATACATGATTTCAGGCATATGAATAATTATTTCCTCCTAAAAATAATGACGTTGTTGCCCTAAAAATTAAAGAGTAGGTGTATAAGAATGTGAGACACCTAACGAAAGTTGCATGTAGGCTACCATTGAGGGAACGATAACCTTCGTTTATATTGAGGATGCAGAATGATGAGGCAGGTTAACTGCTTCTTTTAATTTTCTGTGTTCTTTTGCTCCTATTTATAGGCTCAACCTTGCAGTCTCATAAAATAGTATATGTTGGGTGAACAATGAGGAATGCGATGAATGGCTGAAGGATTGCGTCAACATATCGGTCTCTAGCATGCTTGCGTCGCAAGTATTTTCATTAAAGGCATGTGGTGAGGACGAATTTTCATGCCTCACGAAATAAATTAACAGGGCAGGGCAGAAACAAAGTCGACCACCGGAAGGAAGGAGAAAGCACCAAAGAGTTACACATGCCTCCCCACACGACACATCCATCACATATATGCTGGTATGGGTTCCTGTAATGCGACATAAATCCTATATATATGACTTACATGGTAGGTGACTGGATTGATCCCTGAGAATAATCTGCTGAGATGAAGTTTATCTCAATCTTGGTGGTGGCGGTGGTGGTGGTGCTCGCGTGCGACACTTTGGTGGCAGTAAGTACTCACAGTTACTTCTAGGTCTTGCTCCAGAGTGGCTGGCAGGCCTTCGCAGTAATGACAGGCCATAAATCATTTTTAGGCCTATCCATCTCGGGACATTCCGGAAGCCGCGGAAAATAATTATGACTATCAAGTAGACTGCAAAGGTATTGACACAATTACTTATGTCTTAACAGGGGTTAGACAAAATAATAGGAACACCTGCAAAGAGCGGTTGAAACTTCTTGTCTTATTCTAAAACTGAAAAAGTTACAACTTCTACCAGGTTTTGAAGCTCTGTCGATGTACATTTGTGGAGGCATGCAGATGAGGTGTTCCTATTATTTTGTCTAACCCATGCATGTTTGCTTATGAACGTGGGAGCTAAGCATCAATGTTCCCTCATTATTTTCTTCCCTTTTCAGATGGAGGCTGCAACAATGAGGTAGGAACTTGGAATTTCACCCACATTTTCTTTACGTATTTGACGACGGGAAAATCCTCGCAAGTTGTAGCCACAGTGATCATTATAATTTGGAATGATTCATTTTTCAGAGATTGGAAGTGGTGAAGCGGAGTGCAGCAAAGGCGGGAGACTTCACAATCGCAACCCCTGGAGGTGCCAATATGCCAGATATCCCTACAGAGATCCCAACAAATGTTTCCCTTCCAAAAGTTAACCAAAAAAATAATAAGAAGAATAAGAAGGATACGAAGGATAAGAAGAATAAGAAGAATAAGGATAAGAAGCCAAAGAGCAGATAATGAATCAGTGCCGATAAGACATCAGCCACATACCCCACGAAGAATGCCGTATCTCTCTCTCACACACACACGCACCTTGCTGGAATTATTATTCTAGCTATGCTAATACCACTGCTGATGGCCCTTGAAGCTCATCGCCCACTTTAATTCCCTTCCCACCTGAAATAAAATTCACACGTCTTACTGCACAAACTGTCGTTATTATTCCATGCAAATACTCTACCCCTGTATGAGTTGCTGTACCCTCAGAGTAAACCACTTATTTGCGAGACTCATCTCCATGTGACTTGAGACATTTATTTACAGACAGGTCATATTTCTTGCGTGGAGTTCCTAATAAAATCATCTCCACTCTTATGGCGATTATACTTCTCATCAAACATGCGGGCCAATCTGTGATATTCATGATTGTAATTCAATATTGGAAACTCGAAACGACCATCTACTTGGAAGGGAGATATTTGACGGCAAGCGGCAGAACGATGCTCAAAACTGTCCGTGCAGAAGAATCATCACACTTTGAACAGACGGTTCTGATTTTTCCTTCCCTTTTATTTCCTTCACGTCATGAGGATGATGCAACATCCGGTGGTTTTCGCTGGACCGTCTCTGATTACATGTCTAATGGCAAACGCCTCATTACTTTTCGAATGCCCCTTGTATTATTAACAGATGATCCATTGGCCAACATTAATTGAATCAAAATTATAACCTGTGAAGACAACTGTTTTGTGGAAGGACACAACTATTTGCACGTATATGCGTATGTGGCAAAATGAGAAGACATCGACTTCAATGGACAGCAAGCAGCAAGTAAGAGTATAATATTATAATGAGGAGTACCAAGAGAATTATTGCGTCACACTTTGGTTTCGTCAGGTTTGCGTCAGGTGAATTTTCATGCCGCACGAATGGCCAGATAATAATTAAACCGGACAGGACAGAAACAATGGGGGCAACATTAAGGAAGGAAAAAGCGCCAAAGCCTTGTGTTCGGGTTCACGTAATGCGACATGAATCCTACATACGTACTACACAATCATACAGTACATACATGCAATCGTACATAGTAAGTGGCTGGATTGGTCTTTGAAAATCTGCTGAGATGAAGTTGATCGGAATCTTGGTGGTGGTGGTGGTGCTCACCTGCCACACTTTGGCTGCAGTAAGAATAGCCTGAGTTGTTGGCAGGCCTCCACAGTAATTCGTGACCACGAATCATCCTTTTTAGGCTTATCCGTCTGGGGACATTCCGGAAGCCGGAAAAAGTGCAAAGGTCGACTGCAAAGGTATACCCCTGCATTTTACAGCATGTTCGCCTACAAACTAGCTGCCAAATATCAGTGTCCCCTAATGACTTCTCTTTTCAGATGGAGTCTGCAACAATGAGGTAGGCGTGGGAATTACATTTTTTTGACTTCATCGGGAGACACAAAAAAAACCCTCTCTCGTTACTAAACCGCAAAGTAATGATAATATACTACTCTCAATCATTGCAGAGATTGGAACTGGTGAAGCGAATCGCACGGAAGGCGAGAGCAGTCCAACTCCCTGGAGGCGTCCCAACTTCTATTCCTAACCTACCATCGGTGTCTATTCCTAACCTACCATCGGTGTCTATGCCTAACATGCCATCGGTATCTATGCCTAACCTCCCATCGGTATCTATGCCTAACATGCCATCGGTGTCTATGCCTAACCTACCATCAGTGTCTATGCCTAATCTACCATCGGTGTCCATGCCTAACCTACCATCGGTGTCTCTTCCTGCAGGTGTCTCAACACCAACTCTTCCAGGAGGTAATAAACACTAGACTTGCGGAACTTTTGTCTAACACTGTACAAGCCAGGCTAACCAGTATAATAGTTATGATGATGATGATGATGATGATGATGATGATGATGATGATGATGATGATGATGATGATGATGATGATGATTCGTCATTTCAGGAGGCAGAGGCAACAAGAGTGGCAAGCGAAAGAATAAAAGGGCAATAGCTAATATGTATTGGCAGTAAAGAGGCTGCCAAAAAAAATCGTTTCCCATACCTGACCAAGTTTGCACCACATGTCTAACTATACGCAATTATTATTTTTATGCCAATACCATTGCGGATACTCGATGCTCTTTGTCGGCACTCTTTATTTACTTACAAACCTGCAATAAACTTCATCTAGATCCCGCAACACACTGTTTCCATTCACGCACATGATACAACCTCAACAGATTTATGACTCCTACTCCCAGAAGAAGTCATTTATTTCCCAGATTTATCTCTTTGCATACAATATTTATTTGGACCAGTCGTATGTATTTTTCCTAGATAAAAGAAATTAAAACGAATTTCCATGATAATATAATAAGTCCACGTGATTTACATTGGAAACACTCTGGCGCTCAAAAATGAACTTATTATATACAGGGTGTATCTGAACTCAATGCCCCGACATATATGATATATATGAGGAATTCCACGTCAACTGGACCCCCCTCCCCGACAAATATTTTCCGATTTCGACCAAAACCGAGTATGTTGTAGTACACATGGGTCTGAGCAAGGACCTCTTTTTGTTTGTCCCTGCGATGCGTGGTTGCATAACTACAGGGTGTGAAAGATGCGAATTTTTGCAAATTTTGGGTCCCTCCGCCATCAGTTGGAGGGCCATAACTTCGGAGGATTTTGACATATCCGAAATATGATTACTGGAATGGGAAGCTATTTTAGCACTCTTTCAGATGATAAAAATCCTGTTTGTGAAAATTCAAAATTTTGAATTAAAGATGGCGCCCAAAAGTTTCATTTTTATTTTCCTCAGAAATCGACCGGTTTTAAAATTTTTGAATTGCGCTTAAAATGAAGTCTGCAATGTTTTCCTGACATTTCCGCAAAATCTGGAGAGGCGAATAGCGATTTTAATTCACTGGACACATTTTTATAGGGCCCAGCGCGGTCGTCCGCCCTGTAATTATTTTGGTTCCAGTGCACAGTGTAGTGGTTGATTGG
>JYFJ02009223.1:0-10333 GCA_000934665.2 Catajapyx aquilonaris | reverse complement strand
ATCCCGGGCGTTTCCCAGCTACTTTGGGTCCTACTAACATGATGTGCATAGTGGTTTCCGAATAACACGCCGAAAGTTTTTTTTTGTTGCCCTGTGTAATCAACAATTTACAACTTATTCACATATCTCCCTCTTGAAATGGGACTTGGGAAGTGCACTACCTAACACCGATGGTGGTCGGAGAGTTTTTCAATCTGCCCCTTATCTCACCTCCCAATTTTTGCAATAAAATATTGTTGCATATGAGTGTATAAGTCGTAAACACTGAAAAGAATTATACAAATGCATTTCAAGATCGTGAGAATATTCACGCAAAATCTAATGATATCCGTCTCTAATGATGGATTAATTTGTGAGCAACCTAACTATAGTTACAACGTTGGCCCCCTCCCTATTAATTATGAACATGATGGCTTGCAAGTACTTTGCCATATATAATGTAATCATTAGTTAATATCTCTCATCAGCAGAATGTACTAGTGATAATAATCACCAAAGTCCAGGAAGAACAGAGGAGCCCAACTCAAAAACTCATACTCACTGCCAGACATGCTGAAAACTTATCGCGAAGGAAAGGAGGACATAAAAAATAATCAAATAATATTAAACGTTATATTTATTAAAAGTTCTCTTCTTCAAAGGCAAGTGGTTCCAACCCTCCTATTTCAAAATCTGTTCAAATATTATTTTACAATAGTTCTTGGGCATTCAAATCCCTCTCCATCTTGAAAAGATTATGTTTAATAATTTCAGACTGCAGTAGGCCTATGTGAGTAAAAGTGACATACGTGTAAGGATAGTATGGCCTAATATTCTTCTCTTTTGCTAGTGTTATTAGGTCATTATCCTAACAGAGAGCCCCCATGTGCATCCCTGTTCACACAAGAGTCTGATTATCATTATTAACGCATAGTATCCACAATAATTACATGATTATATAATCCAAAACACATACATTATAGTCCCAGGCTCCTTGAGCCAGGAGGTAGTGTAGCCTACTGCCATCTACGATTAGCCTAGTCACGACAGGAATAGTGTAGGCCCTATGTTTACGCACAATAGGCACAATGTTAAATCAGAAGGCATATGTTTGTTTATTGTGATGGCTACATAGGTGAAGTGCAAATCATAAACTTTACATATCTTTCATATCGCTGACTACCCTTCAGGGGAATTATTATAGTGCATTGTATGTATGAACTGTACAGTACATTTGTATACAGTATATCTTATCGCTATTACACGTGATTACACAATAAAATGTAAATCTGATTACAAAGAGCGGTAAACCCTCGAGTAGGCTATCTTATCAAAATTCATATTCACTGAACGCTTCTAGGTAACTATATTTCTAAAGTGTTATTTGCGTATATTATCTGTACAGGAAGTTAACCTTGCACCACACGATTCAAGTACATCTGCCCGGAAACCAATTAGGCTAGAACTCTAACATAATAGGAAGGTGATTGTGCAATGTGAATGTTCTCATGGTATTGATACTAATCAGAATGCTACTGTTAAATCAATTCGATTGGTATTCAATAATAATTATGAAGCTTCAGCGCAGGCCCACTGAATATTCTTTCTTCGTTTCAGGAAAAACCCGAAGAATTCCTATATGCTGCGTTTTGGGGACCTCGTTGGACTTATAAAAAGCCCCTTCAATGTGTCCAATCCGACCAAAATTTACGTCCATGGTTTCACGGAACACGGAAGAGGTCAGCGGAGGACATATCCTCTTCTTACAGGTAAACACTTTTCTTTTTTTTTGCATTACCCCATATCTACACATATATGGGGGGTGGATTACCACCATCGGAATTATTTTTTTTGGAGCGAGTCAAGATTAAACTTGTTAGTATGCTCCAAGGTAGTTAGGAGGGGATGTGCAAAGTGCATGTGCGCTGTCGAGTAGTGGTCAATTTGTGAACTCCCCCGGGTGGCTTAGTCTATCGGAAATTGCCACCCGAAACGAAGCCAGAGATGGCCCAACTCTGCACGAAAGAAGGTGGGAACCCCGGGTGGGGATTGAACCCGGGACCTTAACTTCCGTGGGCGCGCGCGTTACCGCGGCGCCACTCCGTCTCCCTTACAGGTAAACACAAATGGAACATGGGTTCAGTATACCTGACACAAAATTATTGGTCATGATCATTAACTGCGATTCAATGCACTCGCGTGGTGTGAAGTACTTAGAAATAACTTGTATGTTTTTTGACAGAATACCTCAAGATGAGTGACGTGAATGTGATGTTCATGGACTGGGACAACCTGTCACCTGAACCCTTCTACTTTCTGGGAGCCGCCAACACCGAAGTGGCCGGAGAAGTAGGTGCTGAATTCCTGGACTACTTGGCCCGAAATTCTGGTCTCAGACTGGAGGACGTACACTTGATTGGGTTCAGCTTCGGGGCACATGTGGCTGGAATCATGGGCAAGAATGTCAAGCAAGGAAGAATAGGACGAATCACAGGTGATGGAGTTGACGTAGCACCTGATACATGCAACTTCACAGTGTGATTAACCTTCAGGTCTAGAGCCGGCTGGATACGGTTTCCGGTTCATTGGAGAGGACAAGAGGCTGAGTCCTGGAGACTCCATTTTTGTGGACGTTATTCACACCAACGCTATTACCATGCCTATTGGAGGGTTGGGTTACCCGATGCCTACAGGCCATGCAGATTTCTACGTCAACGGGGGCATCTACCAGCCGGGATGTCCCTTCCGATGGTTCAGTCGTAAGGCATTTCTAGTTCAACTGCATGCGTCCTGACTCTCCCTGTTGAATGGGTTATCTAACTCCCAGGATACGCAGCGAAGATTACCAGCTGGGCTGAATTTGCGTTCTCAAATATAATAAATGTCGACGACAATAATCAGTAACGCCGCATTCATCTTAAATTACCTGCTAAATGAAAGATTATAAAATACTAATGCTACTGACTGTTTGACGTTGGACTGTCAAGTGTTAAAGCAGCTTGATAACTATCTGCAAGAAAACTGACACATGTCACAAAGACAATAAAACGTTGTTGCGAGAAATGCAGACACGCAACAAATCTCGAGAAGGTGACTAATACGTATAATGCTCCCCATCTCCCAATCAGAGGTCCACTGCAGCCATTACCGGTCAGTAGCCCTGTTCGTGGAATCCATCAACGGTAAGACGCCTTTCATGGCCTGCCCTTGCCCCTCCATGGATGGCTTACCCATGGAGCACTGCCCTTGCGACTTCCCCAATGCCAAGGTCATGGGAGAGCATTCATCGCACAGGTGAGTACGGGTTATCCCTGCACCATTCCTGGCATTTAGCACTATCTCCATCCAGGAAGACAATGGTAATTATTATTATACTCTTCCTCCTTTCGCAGCACGCGGGGAGTTTACCACCTCTTCACCAAGGACAACTACCCTTACGCCATGAATGATACCAGGGCTCTCGCTGGATTAGCTCGCAGCCGCAGAAATAAATGACGACATGCAATTCATAAAGCCTGTTATTGAGTAACTCCCTTTACGAAACCGATATAGTAATGATTACATTCAGGGTGGTGCACTGCCTGCGTAAGTGTTGACACTTCCAACAATGGGGTAAAAAGTAATGAGTTACTCACTCTATTGATCAAGATTTTTACCACGACTCATTGAGTGTCAACTATAGGTGTCAGCAGCAATAAATGGGGATAAGCATTGTGGGTAGCGTTGGTAATATGTTACCGCAAACTTTTGGCATGTAGCCGTACTCCAGCATCTTCGGTATCTCACACCCGCTCACACCATTACCATTATCAGTATCTCCCAATTATTGCCAAGTAACTTATGCCTTCTACAAAAATACCGGTAGCCTATATGATCAATATATTATTGGTTATTAGGGCACACTGAAATTTCGCATATGAATCCATTATTTTAATACAAAAGGACAGTCTTTGGAGTTCATGTGGAGAAATCTTAGGGAGCCTAACATCGTAATTAATTTTTCATAAAAATTATGCAATAGGCAGAGACTATCGCCGTCATGGTCAACTTGCTTGACATTTTAATGAAAGCTCATTGTTAGTATGCAGCTATTGCTACATATTAGAGGTTAGACATCGTTGCGATCAACTATAGTCACTGCCTGCCTGTCGATGCACCACCACAGTATGTGAAAAAACTGCTGCCAAGGTTCTAAATATTTTATAATACTTTACAAGGTATTCGGGAATATTCTTAAATCTTAATCTTACTCGTACATGATGTATAGTGAAAGCATCAAAAATAGTAATTCAATAGTTATTGATTGCAGCACCACATCCAGTATACAGTATTGATGTACGTATATTCTAAGCATATAAGGGTCTTCGTATTCCTTATAATGGGACAATAATGGGTTAGACTAAACTTAATCACAAATTAATTATTTTTGGTTGTTGTGCAAACAGGAAGATGAGACTGTAGCAGAAGCATTCAGCACGCCATATTTTTTCTCCTTCCTTACACTTTTTATACCTGCCCATAATAATACCGAATTGTATTGCCCAATCACCAGTCAAGGCCACCATTGCTTACGTCGTCGTGGCAATGTCGATCTGAAACCAGCGCACACACTTCTAATGAATATATTCCAAATGATGGCCCCGGCTTGTAAACTGAAGGTGAGGGAAACTTGTAATTGGAGGCTACCGGAGGACCTAGACCGGAATTGAGACAGCTCTGACAAAAAGGCAACATAAGTATGGTTTACAGCAAAAGCGAATACCTGACAAGGTCAGTATTATGCCCTCCTGACGACCTCATGACGAAGGTTTTCAAGGACTTCTTTCCATACAACGCCTTCCCTGTAAACTTGTCCGACACTTGCCATTGGTTTACCGCTTCCGCCGGTACTCGAACTCTTTGCCTGCAATGCGAGCTGTCTGCATCTTCATCATCATACTACCTGTTGCAGGTACTGTACTGCGGCGTTACAATATTTTGAGTAATTATTACTGTTAGTCAATTGAGCATGATTCATATCATAATATCGTACAAGTCCAGTTCCTTCAAGTATTTGATTAATAGGTACATATCTGTGTAGGTGTATGCTATTATGACATCATTGATAGTTCTGTTGCTCGCAATAATTTTGCCAATAATTATGTATAATAAGTTATTATAAGTTTGATTGAAAAATATTTATCACTTAATAATATTTGCGTAATATCTATATCCGTGTATTCTGTGTTATCTTTAAAATTAAGCAGGTAGACCTACTATACTCCCCTTTTAGGACAGTTGCAATGAGACTGAATGAATATATTTTATTAGGACAAGTTTTTTCAATACATTCTTTATATCAGGCTTCTTTATTTGGGAGCAAAAATTATTGCTTAACACGACCTTGCCATTATTTTAAAAGAAAACAAGCCGTGAAATTAGTTGTGAATAACATCATTTGTAACTTGAAGAGTGAATGATGAGGACACGGAAGATCGCGGATGAGAGATCTCATAAATTATTCATTCTACGATAGTTGTTTAAAAACCAGCTTAGAAGGCCTGTAATTAGAGGATATTCTTCTTATGGTTTGTAAGATATGGCGACTTATTCCAGCTTGCTTCAGTAACAGCTGAGTATGAGAACTATTAGAACTTATTTGGCCTTCTTGACCTTCCATAATTGTAAGTGTTACAGCAAATACTTTTTCTCCGGAGATATGGGCAAAGATTATTTACACCTTCTCATCCGCATTACCTGACAATACGTATTTACAAGTACTTAAATTTTTATTATCATATTTAAAGGAAACTCATTTTTTTGGCGTCGTGGTAAAGGCATTGCAACCACAGCATATTCTCTTCCTTACTCTGCTGATGACCTTGTCACGTAACGCAGAGATTTACGCTCTCGTCGCTCTGTAACAATTGGTATCCTATACTCCGCGGAATATTTCATGTTTAATACTATCTTATGAATGGCTACCCACTTGAGACATCAAATATGTAGGCTATACACCTTGTTTAGTAACATATAATCATGATTCCAGGCTCCAAAATGTAGGAAATAAATCGCCTCGCAGTCGCAGACAGGGATAGTAGTAATCAGATTTTAGAGTTCATGGAAGTGGCCAATCCCACGAGTACGTAATAATAATAATATTTTATCAATGGGAAGAGTCTTTTTGGATTAATTTATCAAACAGTCAATCGATGCTTGCTTGATGGGACCTAGAGTACAATACCATTAATAATTATTATAAGAGTGTGTACAGAAGCTTTAATTACAACAGGTCTACTTGAGCAAATAAAATAACCGTCTCTTATCATTCTCTTGCTAAAGTATGACTAATTAGCATAATCTATTTAACTCGCCTGATGTCTCAGTGTGACTATTCGATGGCTTTCCATATTTTAATGAACCTTTCAGCCCTCAGCCTATTCCATCAAAATAACGACGTGATCTCGACTCCGGGCCTTTTCGGCTGGCTCAATCCCAGAAGTTACATAAGAATATTTTTATGGACCAGGTAATGTGTACAGTAACGCCTATGAAGGGCATAAAAGCAGTCAGAAATTTAATGCCACGACACATAATTTCAGAGAAAACTTGGATGGACAGAGAGAAATACTCCGAGCTGGAGACAGAGCCCTACTTCAGCAGTCCCACTTCAACTCATCCAACCCAGTCAAGATGTTGATTCATGGCTTTGCAGTAGACGGAAGGAATCTACCAAATATGGACGGACTCAGGAGAGGTTCTCATATTCACTTTTATATCCATACAGAAAAGTTTATTTATTATATCACAAATATGAATGCACAAACAAAATAGCGAACACGTGGCTGTGTCACCTGTCAACCACATGTGCTAAAATTGTATATCGTCGTTGACATGCATTATTCATGATAACTTTCGCCTCATAATTTGTCCATGGTCTCTGGCATCACGCAGGTTACCTGTTGCTGCAGCCGCACAATATCCTGGTAGTGGACTGGGGATACTTAGCCCTGCCATTATCATTCGTACTATCAGCCGCTTTTGCAACAGATTTGGTGTCGGATGAAGCGGCCAAATTGCTTGACTTTTTGTCCGAAGAGACTGGGATCTCGTTAAGGGATGTTCACATATTGGGCGTGAGTATGGGTGCACATACTGCTGGATTTGTGGGGAAAAGAGTCAGAAGAGGACCCTTAGGAAGAATAACAGGTTATGAATGAATTTACTCGAGATTTTCTTTAATGACGGCCATTTCTGACGTTTTTTCCTGTCTTTCAGGGTTGGATCCAGCCAACGTTTCCTTCCGATTCGTAGATCCAGAAGAAAGGTTATCTCCAAACGACGCTCTTTTTGTCGACGTAATACACAGCGGAATTGCTAGAAATCCGTACAGAGGGTTCGGACATCCCGATAGGTTGGGGCATGTCGATTTTTATCCAAACAAAGGGGAATATCAGCCCGGCTGTGGGGGACAGCAGCTGCCTAGCTTTGACTGTAAGTTTGTCTCACCTTGTTTTAAAATGCTGATAGTAAATCACCTACAGCACTCGCTGCTATGGGAAATAATTTAGTCAGATGTTTGTTTGCGCCTCGTTAAAATCTGCTCGTTACGAAAGTTGATGTCATATATGTCAATTGACACAAATCTCTTACAGAAAAGTGCAAAAGGTCTATCTGTTTGGTGTGACTTGTCAGCTTTTTAAATCATTTTGAATTATTCGTATCATATTTGTCAACATTTTTAGAACCAAAGTAGAAGCATAAATTCAATTAACAGAGTGGGAGAGAAGCATCAGAACACCTTGACATTACATTACAAAATATTAACTAAGAAAGGTATGGCACAAAATATTTTAGGATACCGGTATTTCTCAAATAATAATTTACAGCTATATGCAATGCTAGAGTTACAAAAAATAACGAAGGACACACTGTAGTTGGCTGGGAAAGTATACTGTGCACTCTTTCTTTACAGAGGTATAAGAACTGTTGAACCTGTTTTTTCAGCAATATTGTGCAGCCATGGTCGAGCAGCAATCTTATATACGGAATCTTTGTTTAATGTGATTCCATTCATGTCCTGTCCCTGCCCTTCCTGGGATCAGTACGAGTCAGGGGAGTGTCCCTGCGAATCCAGGTCTCTTATTACTATGGGTGAATATTGCCCAACCAGGTTAGTCCAACACTTTTGTTTCAGGGGTCCTTTTTGGCTATGTAAAGTTTCGTAACGTTTGTAAGATTTTACCTGACATTGTTTTAAAACTACTGGCCTAATACTTTTGACTTGATCCTCAATGTACGCGAATATACGTATTTTTCAGTCAAAATTTTACATTTAATACTACATTAAAATTCCTAATAGAGGTGTCTCTTTACGTAGAAACCTTTCCTAAATTTGAATATCTGTAGCTATAGGTGCCTCCCAAATACCAACACTACCTAACCAATCCAAATAACTGTTGAACACTATAATAATAAAATTAGTTGTAACATTTTTCCTTGCAGTGCCAGAGGGAAATACTACTTGACTACGAACAACGACTACCCCTTTTCCAGAGGTGAACCAGTGAGGAAAATTTAGATACTGGACAGCAGAATTAAAATAATACAAAACTCTCGTCATATTGCATCCTGAAACTCAAAACACAATGTCATTAAGTGCGGTAATTTCTTTGGTTGCGTGCATTAACGATTAAATTTTTACAGGGTTTGTACGCTGCAATTGGCCAATTTCATTACGTTTACTTGCACAGTGTATGTAATCCCATCAAGGAGTTACGTTTTTCTATGAAAAAGTTGAATGTCATATGCCACGTTTTTGTGGGTTTACAGAGCCTAAGGCTGTATTAGATTTAGCTGCTCGTAGAGCTTGATGTTTGTTTGGATTTTACTGAAGTTAAATATGTTATTTCACTGTTGTTAAACTACCTTACCTGCCTGTGAGTGACACATTAAAGGTTTTCATAAGTACAGCTGTCAATTAAGATTTTTAGCAAATATACTCGATAGGCATTAAGCTATATCACAGTACAATGATACATCAACATCCTGGGAAATGAAACACCAACATTACTTTTTATCGCTCACAATAATTACCATAAGTACAATGAAGTGGTCCATAGGAAGTAATCCTAAAGTACACTCTATACTGTATATACACAGTATAAAAATTATCATAATGACCATGATCCATTACTCCAGGAAGTTCATGCTGAAAGCATTGTCAAGTTGGCATCCATATAGCCTACACTAGGCATATGTGCCTGGAAGTAACCTTGGTCACTTCATGGTTAAGCCAGTTTTGAAGCCGGACGTACTTGAATAGCGCCACTTCTTCAGTCGTGCTGATGAATATCAACAAGCATTCACACACGGTCAAATTAATCCCAGGCAAGAAGCCGCACTTAATTATTTCATATTGAAGCGCCGTACGGTAGACTATATAAAGTACTGAGTATGACGAGTAGGCGTACGGTTTTCATTAACTTTTTGTTTGATGACGTTTATCTTTTTTCAGTTATCTTTCTGAAAGCTGCACCAATATTGTGCGATTATTTCCCTGCTTACGGAACTTTGCCCTTGACTTTGCCCCTTATGCTACATGTTGTCTCATATTCAACGAACAAGAGAATAATAATTATTATTATTAGTGAAAAAGAACTTCTACAATAAATTATTAAGTTTTGCATTTCATCTGCGAAAAATATTACTTTGGAATGGGAACATATCCATCAGTGATATTATTTAAATGTATAATAACGCACTAATATTAATATGAATACCTGGAATGCAGAATAATCAAAGTCGCATTTGACTGATTTCGATTATCAGGGTTTGAAGGTTGAAGATTTCATTAGCACTTATGAGATGTTTTCTCGAGAGCGAATAATTGAAGTTTGCATTCTCTTCACAAATCATAGGGAATTTTGAGGGTTTTTATCTAGTCCGTGTTGCCGTCTCGTGCATGATACGTGAACGTTTACTATATCAAACTGTTTGTCATGACTTTTACAAAATTGCTAGGTGTTTAGGTCAAAAATGGCCAAGCGTTATCACCTTTTTCCACCACACCCATCATTTTCTCTCCTCCGCCTCAATATACCGAGGTAACTTCCTGTTAGTATGTTAGGGTTCAAAGTCAAGGTATAAAATATCCTGGCAGCTATCTAGCTCCCTCGTCACGACCTCGCCTTTCCCAATTTAAAATTCAGGTGTTGTAGTGCTTAATGTATTCAGCCTTATAATAGTACTGATGTCACAAGCATTTAGTTGTTAAATTTTATTGATTTTGTCGACAGTAATATACTGTTGTGACGTCAGTACTTATCTAAAACTGAATCCTTTATATTGCAAAACGACAATTGAATTGTATCTG
>JYFJ02009222.1:0-10336 GCA_000934665.2 Catajapyx aquilonaris | reverse complement strand
CCGTGGAAAAGGGGGGGGGGGAGGGAACTCGTCCCCGCCCCAAAACGCATCCTTAGAATGTGTACAGTGTATACAGGGACGGTGTTCCAAGTTCGTGGGCAGATTTATTTATCACTATATAGTATAGCCCGAAGTAGTTATTTTTATGTAGATTGATGTGCCTCGACCCAGGTGCCTCAGTACTATCAGGTGGTCGAATGTAGCAGTGGCTATAGAATAGGTCACCTGAATCGAGGCACAACAAGCTACAAAAAATAACCGTTTTATCGAAATTACTTATAACTGAAAGCCCCCACAAACTTGGAACACCCTGTATATGAAGCGCTAGTTGGTAGCCTGAAATGCTCGCACATTCACACACTATTGGTTACAACACAAACCCTTCGCAATCATAGTCATCAGTAAATCTTATGGCAACTGTACGATATAGAGAAGCTATCAGCAACAGAATAAACATGACCTAAGTTACCATCTGAACATGTTGAAGTTGGCATATACTGTATACAAAGTGTTACAATATGAAATGTCCACTTTAGTTGGCAATATATTTTAGCAGTAAGCTGCTTATTTTGGAGCAGTTACTTTGTTATCAAAAGTAACGGCTGTTAATATAAGGTTGCGTGTCTCGCTGCTCCCATTTACAAGCCCGTGTAACTACCCAATACGACTAGTTCGGGAAATCCGTGTACATTTCGCTACATTAACACAGCAAAATGGTGACTAAAGCTGAACTCCAAGGAATACTAGACGAACTGAAGCTGATTTAAAAGCAGACCTGACAGAATACTTCCATAAAAAGACCGACACCTCCACACATCAACTGGTAGTAACCTGGGTCGCTTGCCTGAAAGCCGTCACCTAGGAGACACACTCAGTTAAAGAGGAAGACTTCTTGGTATTATATTGCACTTAAAAGGAAGAGGTTGCAGGTTTATTTGACTTGCGGAGATTGATATATTCAGGGATTGAAGAAGATAGAAATAGAGTAGACTCCAGATATAATTTGACTTCAAGGGACAGCAGAATCAGTATCCTATAACCGAGGTTTCCTACGGATGCAAATCTCCACTTTTATAACAAATAATTCAAAGATTTCTGCCTGCCGTATGCCTATAATGCACACTACTGCATGACTGCATACTAATTAATGAAATTCTCCATAAAAATGCACAATGAGCTCATCCGTAAATTATGCAGAACTAAGGAAAATTCCGCACTGAATTCTTTTCTGGCGTCTCCTTGTTACAAATAATATACCAGAAAAGTATATGATTTCGACTCTATAGTCGCCCAAGCCTCGCCAGTTGAGACGCTGAAGAGAATCAGTTGATCTGATGACCGGGAGCCAGTTCCTTTCATTCGCTGGTTAGTATTATCTTTCCATTATTGTCTTCCTCCCGTTCTTCATCTTATTCCATCCCACCACCTCCTCCTCCACTTCTTAACACACCGAGTCAAATTGAAGGAATCAGTCGTCCAGGCTTCCATGCTCTCTTGCCTCGCAGCGGTTCTCGGGACGTTTCCGTTGAATTTCTCAGCATCTACTGGAAACTTGATTTAGCGCTTCAGTAAGAAGCTCTGGACACGATTAGGAGCAGCGGTGCGGCGAGGCATCTACGCGAGTGGTTTGGATTCCCAAAGAGTAAACCGAGGCTCGGAATCCCCAGGAGGAAGTTCCAAAGTGCCACCACCACTTGGGCCAGCCCTCCAGAGCGACCAGAAAATGCAGCTCACCCACTTCCTGCCTTCTTTTTTTACCGCATATATATTTTTCTTTTCTTTCCGCTTCTATGCACACTCCAATCCTTTATTTACCCAGTGTCAGGCAAGGTCGTCACCCAATAGAATATTTCTTAATGCCTGCTATTCAGTTCAACAGTTGCGGTTAAACAAGTAGTGATGGTGGGTGCTCCTGGTCCTTTCTGTCTAGCAGTGGCGAGCCTCTCGTTGCAGACGGAAAGTCTGTATGTGTATAACCTGTCTTCTTCTGCACCCTCTTCACCTCCATCTAGTCCGCGTCAATGGCGTTCTGGATCTGTTCGCGCCTTGTATTCAGGTCCTCTAACCCTGCGTAAACGTCAAGATACATCACTTGGGTACACGGAAACTGGACCAGGTCCTCTGGTTTGTCATGACTCATGAGCCCCGCTCAAAGAATGGTACGACTCTATATGGACAAAATGTTTAACCTGACTGTCCACCAGTTTTCCCAACCTTATTTCGTCGCGACCCTATATGGACAACCTTTCATGGACCTCTGGCTATCCGTAATACCCCTCCCCCAGCCCAATTATTTCCTGAAAATTTTTATTACCAAAATGTTCAACCAGGTGCGTAGATTTTAGAGGAATTTCCCTCCTGAAAGTTTCCTTTGTTGCCTTGCTTTTTCTTACATTTTTTGCTTTATTTTTACTCCCTTTTCCTGGCCCTTCGCGTGACAAAAAATTGCTGGCGACCCAGGGCTTCGGAACAAAATAAACATTTTGTCCATAGAGTCGTACCATTCTTTATGAGCGGTACTGACACGTACACTGCATTGACAGTGTTGATTTCTTGTTTCTACAATCCTTCCATTGCGAAGTCAACCGAAACCCAAATTCCAAACCTACAGTGTGGAAAAGGAAATGGCGATCTGACGTCATCAAGGTTTCCATAGAAATACCCTCACACAACAGTATGAGTAAACAATGTCAAGAAAAAGAACCTGAAAAGAACAATGTAAGAAATGATGACGTCAGATCGCCGTTTCGTTTTCCGAACTGTAGAATAATGTTTCCATAGGAAACAACAATTGGCGCTGCCTTGATTGCAAATATTGTTGGTAAAATCCCCGGTGAATACTATAATTACAAAAAAAACAGAGCCATTTTGTCTAATAAGTTATAAGGTCTTTGTATATATATGTATGTATTGAGGAGTTACAATGAATTATTTAATAACAGCTTTCCTGCCTGACCCTGGGAAAACCCATCATGCATGTTATAGCCGATATTTTAGCCAGCTTGCATATGGATGTTGTTTTTCTCCTGTATTTTTAAAAAAACATTATAGTTGCTGTTTACATCGAAATATACTTGCGCGTGCATGAATAAACCCCATACACCAACTATTGCAAAGTGTTGAATATAGCACCCACATAACAGGCAACCGAAATGAAGGAGAATCGCGCAAGGCATCTCCACCAGACACCAGACTTCAGCAGTAAGCTCCGAGGATTACCAGATTAGACATCACTATCGGCAAACACAGCATCCCTTACCCCGCATATAATTTTATCCCCCTAACGCATGCGCAGTAGATATCTCCGTATAAATCCGTCCTCTCTCCCTTCCCGCTCTCTCCTCGTTTTATTTTATTTTATTTTTTCGTCTCCCAGTCTGCCGCACTAATTGAGCCTCCACCAGCAATAAGGACACGAGCATAATCGGACCCCACGCCTACGAGCGACTGTGCAGAGTCGGGGCCAAATAATTGCATCACTTTAATTACCTCCCTGCCTTTATTACGCACACAAGTCCTTAATTACGATATCGAAATAATTGCAGCCTGCGTGGAGGGCATTAAAAAGGCAGATTGCATTGAGCGCGGTACATACATTAGTTGCCTGGGCTCCCCACCCGCCTCTTCACCCTTTCTCTGATTATTTCAGTCACAATTTGGAGGGCTCTGCTATGTAAAGCTCTAGGTATAGAACTTTTCATCTCCGGGATAAGTATATATGGCTTCTCCCTTTTTCTCTAGAATCTTTCGGGTATCCTTCGGTCGCAGAGAAGCATGAAATGATAATCGCGAATAGTAAATGCATCCCTTTCGTGTTTTGATCCTCTTCGCGACCTTTTCTAGCTTCAGGGGGGGTAGAAAGCAAAATCTCGATTTCAGAAACTCTGAAGAAATCGGACACGATTGAGAGGGCAAAGAAGTCATGCAGATGCGGAAGCGATCAAGTGGAATTGGAAGGAGAGAAAGAGCAAAGAGGAGAGAAACGATAAAGAGAGGGAAAAGCGTGTCTATCAAAGGAACTGAATTCGGGGCGTGCGGTGGTGTAACCAGGACATTCATAGAATGAAGCTAAATGGGGAGAACTTGTGTTCAGAGCTGCTGCATGCGATGGTGGGAGGCTCTTTAAGCAATGAGTAGACGACCTATTTTCCAATAAAGATTCTCAAGCATATTTTAGAAGTGAGTTGCTATTGTTAGGCGCCGTTATAGCAAATGAAAATTACAGGCGAATCGATATGTCTAATCCTATGTCATGTAAAAGTTCAGACAAAAGAGGTATAGGATGCAATGTATGGGTAGTAATTACATGGCGTGCACATTTTGTTTAAAATAACTAATCAAATATAAGAAAATTCAAAATATGAAATGAAAATTTTCTCTGATTCTTAGCTATTCGTCAGACTGTTTTAAATATGAAAATTTGCAAAATTGCTAATTTCAAATGCCAATTTGAATGAACAGGAGAAAATTGAGTTGAACTTTTTGATCTAACCTTAACAACCATTTAAAATTATCGCCGTTCATGGCGAAAACTAACCTGGCACATATCCTCGGGGGGNGGGGGGGGGGGGGGGTGTAGATGTTAAGCTCTCTTCTGAAGCAATATTCTTTTTTTAAACTTTTCTGCCTGACAATATCCCTCGCTTTTTTCACCAGAAAGCTGCTTCTAGAAGAACGAAAAACATGCCTCCTGCAGGTTTTCTATAATCTGGTTAGCATCCTCTGCCTGGAAGACGCCCCCATAAATTATTTCAAACTCCGTTTTCACCAAAAGATCATCTCAGTGACATAGGCTGTAATCTATACTTTCCTCCTGGAAAACAGAAGAGCTACAAGTGCCTTGTAGATGTCAAACATTAAGAGCAGATTCCAGTTTGGTGCGTGGGTCGAAAGAGAATCCCTACACGGAATCGCTCCCCCTCTTCTCTTCATTTCAGGAGAGTGGAGCACAAAAGGGTCTTCTCTGGGGTCTCGTCTTCCATCCTTGCCCTATACATGCCCCCCTTATACGACACATAGCACACCCTACCCAAGTCGGACGCGACCTCTGCATCTTCGGTAGGATCGGGGAGGGCTTCGGATAGATCCGTCTGATTGGATAGGGACTGGGGATGAAGGTCGGGAATTTATTTGGTCCACACTGGCCATCCCTTCCATTACGAAGATTGAGGCGCTGGGGGAGACCCCACTACACCTGCACGCTCTGGAGCGACGAGAAGAAAACACCCCGGAGGAAGATCAGGGGTTGGGAGGGGTTTCAACCCTCAAGAAAAGAGCCTGTCGCTTGCTAACTCAGACCACGCAAATCAGGAAATCCAGCCTCGGATTACTTGTTTGCGTCCTGCAATGCCCACAGAGGGTTATATGCATCAAAATGGGATCAAAAGTTTGTCCCTACCTATATACATTGGCAGAGTCAGCTTCCGGTAGTTGATTGGACGAATTATGTGCGCAAGATTGACATACAGTATAATATTATCAATTACAGTACCGTATTAGTAAATTGTATAGTCACCAATTATTTCATACTCGCACATCGTTAAAAAGTTGTGAAGCTACGAGAAACTTGGTATTTTCCAATAAGTGTAGATACAGTCCTTCAAATGAGGGAATGGTCTGACGTCATGTTCAGCCCGCCTCCACCATGATCTTCCCTCATATCACGTCCCCGATTCACTCCGCTGCGCATGCTCAGAAAACACGGATGCAGTGGCGTCAGACCATTCTCTAGTTTAAGGGGGGGATAAAGAGGATTTGGGAGTAATAAAAGTTCTCGCTAACTAACAAGAGCAGAACCGAATTTTTTTCAGTGTAAGTGTAACTGACCTCTCTTTTACACATGGACGTGGTACTTTTCCAATATTATTAATATAGTATTTTTAAAAGTCATTTGCATGCGGGAGTAATTTACACCGGCGTGATATTTTAAGTGATGTCGTAACAAGCACCCAAAAATGCGGAAAAAAGAGGTGCTCCAGACTGATGAAGCCGATTTTTATGTGTAGCTATAGTTTTTCGGCAAATAATAATTATGTCAAAATTTGACTTATTTGAGAACTAGCAGTTGGAAGAACCCTAATTTTCACGGTTTTTATTGTGCCTCGAGGGAATTGTCAACCGCAAACGCGGCCCTTCTTTTGTGTAGGGAGGGTGGCATGGAGTGTCTCCTCTTTCGGCCAGAGTTGGAACTCGAAGAAGGTACCAATTTTGTTGACCCCCGCCTTAAAGTACTGTAGACCTAAAAAAATATTTTAATATTCATATCTATCCATCATGTCAGATTCACTACGGGAGAGAGGGAGAACTGAACATCATAAATGAAATTATTTTCCATTGCATATCAGCACAGTTTTTGGCATTAACGGATGTTAATTTTTGCACGCTTAATGTCATTTTCCATAGTATACAGTAGGATGCAGTGTGAGAGTTTAAAGTGATGGAATTAGTTTGGCTGGGCTATAGCAGCTCATCTGCCTACAGCTCGCCCCATTCTCACTCTGCGACGTTGAAGGTTTCGTAATTACCCCCGCATTCCTGCGATTGCGGATGTCTTGGAGAAAGTTTTACTGCATTACCTAAATCATCCCTTTCAAGGTACGTGGAATAACACACCAACACAGAGCAAGAGGCCATAGGGCGTCATTGTCACAACCTACTACAACGTCAAAAATCGCAAATTGAAGCAGGTTTTCAAATCGTTGTAAGAGCCTACATGGGATAGCTGAAATGATAATAGTCAAAGCTAGAAATGCCCATGCATTGTTTCAACCCAATTATGTCACTTTTTTCTTTGGTATTTTTCCTACGTAATTAACTTTATAAAATTATTTCTGAAAGCATTAAGTCATTTGCTCCTATTATTTTCTGCGTTAACTGGCTTTTAGCAAGCTTAAGCCAAGTAAAGGAAGGCCTAATTTCTTGGCTCCCATGAGATGCAGAAAATATTCGATTGGGTTTCTTCTGTTCTGTGCACTCAAAAAGCAATTTTGACATTAACATTTTCCTTTGTCTTTTTGGCATATGTTTTCGCTCTTTTACTACTGCTGAAATTAACTTCTGTAACTCACTTAGTAGATCGGCTATTCCTATTTAGCTTGAAAAAATCGTAATGCTAGCCAATAGGAAAATTGAGAAAGATGACAGGCGTGCCTTCATTTAATTTCATTCAATTATCTTGCAAGGGATCGCCTTAATCGAGCAAAATATTTCGTATTACCGGGATTCCGTGTATCCAATCCATTCTCGGTGGCATCCCACCGTCGCTGTAATTTCTACAAGCGTAACCTTCTCCCCGTACTCAATTCCTCCGAAACCATCCCACTTTCTATTATTTTCCCCTGCGCGAAATTACACTGTCATTGTTGTCAGGTCTCGGCTAATCTGATTGGTTGCATTAATCCTAAGCATTTCCTAATCAGTGCAAGCCAGGCTTTAATTACACGGGCGGTGCTTCGTGCTGCAGGGATGGTAACCCGGTTTGGCCTTGTTCGTCACTAGGCAAAGAAGAATGAGCCACCTTCACTTATTATCCATCACAAACGCATTGTCAGGGTAGAAATAGGCTAATTACAACAGTGGGGGAGGGTTGCGCACCCCTTATCCCTATTTTTAAGCCAAATCGCGTTTACACGAAAACACGCTAGGGAATATACAGTAAACTACAGGAACGCCAAAGAATAGTGACCCTGTAGCTAGGCGCGTGTAGAAATATTTTGTTGGTCATTGATTGTTGTCATTTTTATGAAAGAAACCTGTACAAGTGAAAAACAATATATTCTGACAATATTTATTTCTCATTATTTCCAAGTCAGCTTGAAGTAGGCCCACACCATTACGTTTGTATTACGCTTGAGCTAAACTATAGCCTACGATATACTACCGATGCGGTGCAAAAGGATTCCACCTCTGAGGTCACGCGTTGGATTCCCGGAGAGGACCGAGGAATCTCTCGTATATGGAAAAAGTTTAAATGGGTTCTCTCCGTACTCGTGTGGGTTTTATCAGGAGTTATCCCCTTTCCTCCATGAATCAAAAACCATCAGCAGCGCAATGATTAAATAAAGTCGGGCATTTAAAATATTACCCGCCAAAAGGTCACTCACTGTTCTAGTACGGGGTAACTAATTATTTGCAATAATAATCATATTTACGATGCGACTGCTCGCTCATGTAATACAGTATTTGTTGGTTGGTTGGTTGGTTGGTTGGTTGGTTGCTTGGTTGGTTGGTTGGTTGGTTGCTTGGTTGGTTGGTTGGTTGGTTGGTTGGTTTGGAAGGGTTACCCAGCTTGTATGGCTCTGTCTGAGTCGAGCCTTGGCAGCCGGGGGTAGGAGAGGAAGATGTCTAGATGTGGGATTGCAAGGTAGGGGTGGGTGAGAAGGGTGGGGGAGAGGAGGGCTGGACCCGGCTGTACTGCAATGCCGGGTCCAACCCAGGGACTGGGGTGGGATATTCTCCCAAGCACCCCGTCCGACCAAGAAATACGAGTTGGTCCGAGAGGACCACTCGATGGGCGCCTTTGAAGGCATGCCAATGTTTATACAACCAGTATTTCTCATTCATCTATGTCAGTTTTAATGAAAAAGACACTCATAAAATGTGATCTATTATAGGACAGTCTCTATTACACTGATAAAGAAAAGTTCCTGGCGCCTTTTGTGGTCATTTTAAACTTCAAAAATTGCCCATTCGTAATATCTGGTACACTCTACTCAGCTGAGCAGTTCAGTTTGGCAAAAGTTTCACTTTTATTGTAGGCATATCCATTATCAAGAGCATATTTCTATCATGTTTAGATATACCGTCATGTAGTAACCTATACGCATTTAAATGCACTGTAAAAATATTATTATGTTTCCTTCGCAAGAAAATTTGCGTGAATATTCAGTACACAAATATCCGACTCTTAGGCAAAATGGTAATTAAATCTTGTCGACCGCGAGAGGCCAGAGAATCAACAATCTACTCACAAACCTACTCCTAGAAATTGACCCAAAGATACTACGCCATTTAGACCAGTCATAAACACCTCCCTTCGGACCCAAAAATGTGTTAACACATCCGACCGACCAGCCAGCCAACTATACCAGGTGTTGGTGGCAGCAAGATATCCATCCGCGCGACTCTCCAATTTGTGCGTGTGACGTCGTCGCGCGTGAACCCAATCGAAAAGTGTCGGCACAACTCCACGCCCTCGGGACAACCCCGGCACATCTGGACTGTCGGCGAGAGGAACAAAAACGAGCGGATTTCTGCACGTCGTCATCATCCATTCACGGACTCGCACCAGCATCAGCCGAGTATGCCCAGTGCGTGTGAAATCAAGCTGCCATTTCCACGGCCTTTCCCAAAAAGGCCAGGGACCAAAAAACTAGACGAGGTTCGGCTACCAGGAATCATCATACGTAGGGCACTCAGTATATGAATCAACTAGATGATGGCTGGTGTTTGTTGGGTGTGTTGAGGTGTTCTTGTCTTCAATAAGCTGTGGGACCGGAAGCATGTATTTTTACTGTAACTGTGGGTACTACTGTCCCCACAATTTCTCTTGTGGGGACATTTTGGGTCCCCACATCTTCACACACCAGAACGTTACATTTATAGTGGGTACATGTCCCCACAATTTCGATTTGCAGGGTTTCACAAAAGTCAATTTTTCTCAGCGTAGGTTAGTTAGGGTAGGGTTGGTTAGGTTAGTTTACACTAGCTTCGAAACGTTGAGTTTTCAACGTCCCCATAGCTTATTGAGCGCAAGTCTGGGAGTGTGTGTGCGACGTGTCTCATTACGTGTTGTCTGTGGTGGTGGGATCTGTACATTTCCCATACTAATATACTCTGTCTGCTCTAAAAAGAAAAATTCCTGATTTTATGCTAAAGCTCTGTCCTCACAAAACTATAATTTCATTCTAGAAATGTGCAGATGTAGAATTCTAAGTGATGTTATAATAATGAAAATCTGTAACATCATTAACTTCTGCAACAATCTAATTATCGCTGCAATAATTACACTACGTCAACTTAATATGTTGCTCAACACGGAATCAGAATATCTTGTGTAAAGCACACCGTAAGAGCCCTACAGGCACTGTAACATCAAAGGCAACTACGAGCGCCTTAAAATCTACTCAGAGAATTTTTTATACTTATATAAAAACGCTTTGTTCTCACTACACAGAGCAGGGGTGTTTTTTTTTTACAGTAGCAATTATTTCCGTACTGCAACTTTTACATGTTTATATCGAACATACTCTGTAGACTACATTTTCTAAGCAGGTATCCGGCACAAACATAGACGTTACAGTTAAAAATAAATTCACCAAAAAAAAACGACCCCCCC
>JYFJ02009221.1:0-10341 GCA_000934665.2 Catajapyx aquilonaris | reverse complement strand
TAGGAAAGCGTAGTCGATGGTTAACGAGCGAGGTCAAAGTTATCCTGGCCAGACTGTAACCCGCATGGCGGGACAATACTTGATTCACTGATGATACGTAGGCTACGGGCGTCAGGGGGAATGACGTACACGGCGGGTTAGCTAGGATTACTATACTGTATTTGCACACACTGTATTTGCCACAAAGATGAATAATTATCTTCATTTTTCTAAGGACAGTTTGTAACATTATTAACGATGAAAGAAAATTCTACTTTAACAGTGAAAATGATAAAATGTGGTACGACTACTTGTTTATTTAAACAGGTTGATATGGTACATCATTGATATGTAAATTAATAAATAGGCTAAATGTCCTTCTGTTTCAAGGGTATCATACCAATTCGCCCGATGCACATTCGCCCGATGCAAACTAGCCCGACGTAACATAGTCGCTCGACGACACTATACTATACTGCGGGCTAGTTTGCTTCGGACGAAGTGTGAAGGAACCGTTCCAATAAGAGATGCACGTCTAGGCCTATACCTCATTCACAAACCAACAAGCTCCTGTCTTCCCCGCAAATGGCAAAATTCTGCTTAATATACGTATTTTAATGTGTAAATACGTTTCTGACCTTTGTTGATGACTGACGGAACTTACACTTTTTCCGTGATAAATTATGAGTTCCATAAGGTTTAAGGTCGGTTTTACCTTATCGCAATAATTATATTTCCAGCATACAATCCGTATTCTCCTCCCACTTCAGGTATATCATGCTGTTGTCATCAGCACTACTGTCCCATATCACTGATTGCATGACTCGACATTACTGATGGTGTTTGTGGTGCAGCAATGAGTCGAATTTGCTTGGTGCTAATATCTGGGTCAGGTGAGACACAGGAAGTGACTCGTATTTAAGGGTGGGTAAGACGACCGAAAAAACAATTGACTTTAACAGACTCTTTGGATCAGTCTGGAGGAAGCAGCAGCATCAGCAAGATGATGGTGGTCACACAGGTCGTAGGTCAGAGGTCAACGCGCAACATCCCCCTTTGCACATTAATACAGTGTGTGCATGCGCAATAAATGGCGTTATGTGTGGCTAATTTTCTGCCGTCTTTAATAAAGTAGACCACTGCTTTTTCCATGATAAATAAAACCAGTGTTGAAATGAAAAGGCGCCAACTGGTTGCAATCACGAGGTGCTTGCAATTCGCTTTGGGGCCGTAATGAGGCATACTTTTTCAATATTGTGGCTATTTAGAGAGCAAAAGGTAAAAATCAGAGTGTTTGCAAACTGCCGTCATTTTGAGGGCCAGGCTTGGATGGTATGAGTAACTCGAAGTGTAAACTCTAGAGTCTAGAGCAAGATCTACACATAGAGCAGTCTGGATTGGTTGAGCTGCAATCTTGAGCAGGTTCTGCCACACTGTCGATATTTCGTTTGCAGCAAAGTCCTTTCTGCACATATCGACTGATACTAAAGGTGTTCCCAAAGGAATCACCTGATGCGTTCATGGAGATGATGCTTAACCATGCTTAATGATAACAAGGCCACACCTTCTGTGTATACTATACAGTATAATAATATAATAATTATGTGTTCCCATTATTATACTGAAATGCATAAAATGGCTGAATGTGTAAATAAGTCAACAAAAAACAAATGGGTACCCTGATTCACTGGGATATAACGATATTGTCCTGTGAAAGATGTAAAAAAAAACATCTCACTGTGTGATGTTAGGGCCTGTTTCCACCTGCATAATTTTTGAGCATAAAATAAAAAGGATAAAAATGGAGAGCAAAACCAAACAGTTTGGAATAATTTCACAAAATAATTGTGCCCGGCACAAAATAGAAATACAAAATGGCCAACCGCGGTGGACTTATCGTGATTATTTTGCGATAATTCGAGCATAATTGACGGTTATTAAGCTAAACGATTTTCCGACGGGGGTTCTGTTTAAATAAAATGCATTCGCAACTTTGGGTATGCTCCCTTCCGAGCGCTCGTTTTTGTTTCTTTTCGTGAAAAGAACAAAATATTGTCCTGGTTGGAACAGGTGTTTATTGGTGCTGCAAAAAAATTGTCAAGGAAACAAAATATATTGTTCTGGCATAAATTTTGTCCAGAACAAAAATTATGCCGGTGGGCCTTTACTGTAGCCTGGCGAAATTGTGCTTGCAGGTTCTAGGAGGATAAGTTCTCCAAGGCTGTAACCTTTACTCTGTATGAACACAAATGACGAAACTTACAGGGTACATGAGGACAATGGACATCTACTCTTCTACATAGTTTCCACACCGAAGAACGCACTTATCCCATCGCCAGACCAGTTTCTCAATCCCTTCCCAATAGAAAGGGGTGCCCTGTTGACAGCACCAGTCACGCAGCCTTCTTCACCTCATCGTCGCTTCGGAAATGCTGACCTGCCAATGTGTCTGCTTTCAGGGCTCTGAATAAGTGATAGTGTGTGAGGGAAATCGTCACCCAATGCCTTTGCAATACCTCTATACTGTCATTGTGATGTCTTGTTCGAGTAATCACAAGGTAACGTACTATGAAAACAGTTGCGTAAAATTAACTAGATGAAACGGGAATAGAACCAAAAGAGTGTTACGTATACGGTATATTGATGGGAGGGCAAATAAAGTCAAGAGGTTTCAGTTCGAGAGAGTTTGGGACGGACTGGAGCGAGACGGAGAGGGATCGTGGTCAGATCAGAATGTAATAATATTATGTGCTGATGCCCTGGGACTTATGACAAAGTGAAACATGACAATGTTATCCGGGTCTGTGTCTATATAAGTCAATCTGTAGACAGGTGGGTGGGAATCCGGAGAGGAAAGATTCTGATTCGGTGATATTCATCCGATTCACCAACTTAATTGCTGCTGTGTCGTTAGAAATGTATAATCGAAAGATCTGGAGAGTTTTGAACTGCAAAGGAAGAGGAACGGAATGTATTTCCTTTCCTCGTTGAAATTCTCTGGCAGATATGTTAGTCTATCTCTCACACCTTTTCCAAAATCAAAGGAGACAATCATATTATACTGTGGGGATAGCTTTTTTTCGATGTTGCCTATCTCGCTACGTTGCGTCAGGGTTGCGTCGTTATAAAGTGTAACAACCGGCTATGTGTGGGTTATTTTCAATTAAACTTCTAGATCGCCGCGCCTATATAATATTCCCCCGTTTGCGCCCGGCCTATAACGAAACGTAACTTGCGTCTCTATATCAAGTAACAACGTCCGTCTGTGGTGGAAAGCTCATCAGCCCCTACCGCCTGAGTACTGTCCGCCCTCCTTATCATGGGGTTTCGTATCAATCTATATAATGTTGGTGATTGACAGCATCCAGTAATTCAAATGCTGGGCGTCGCTGTGATAATAAGGTTGCAGAACATAAGTATGCGTATTTTGACGCCGAGCCCGTAACGAACGAAAGAAACGTCAACGGCATGTATACGGCGGTATACAGGGTGTCTCAACTTTTTTGTCCGAACAGTTATCGGAAATATTGCACTAAGCTGCTTATTTGTCAGCAGTGAAACTTGCAATCAATAATGCTTCCCTAAGATGTGCCAGGAATGTTGGGGCATGTTCTGGCTACATAGCTATAGAAGCTACATAGGCTTTTCCGACAACTGTTCGGACAAAAAAGTTGAGACACCCTGTATAAGAAATGAAGTGGTGTGATAGCAATAACACGTGGTTTAAAGCGTGTGGCGGAATATATATTTTTTCTCCTTCGCCAGTTGCGTTGTTAACGTCACGTTTATCGAAGATATTGTTAATATTAGGTTGCAGCGTCTGATTCTGCTGATCGTTTGCCTGCGAAAAAGTTGGTTTTGTAACAACTACCTTTAGCCAAATAATGTATAATTACGACTGTCCCATTGGGCCATGTCCATGGGTTTATTTGTGAGCCTATACCTTGGCCTTATACGTTATACCTTCCACTTGAAGACAGCGTATACATGGCTGGGGTGTTGTTCTTTAATAGAAATGCCTCTGTGAAGTAGTGACCAGGACAGAGTCACGCTTAGCCAATTTGATAGAGTTGTACTTAATGCTAAACATTTTTTGTGAAATTTCTCCAGGCGGCACCTATGCAAGGGAATCAGCCTTGGATTGCAGCCAACCCAATAAGAAATGAAGTTGTGTGATAGCAACATATAACACGTGGTTTTAAGTGTGTGACGGAATATTTCTTTCTCATTCGGCAGTTGCGTTGTTAACTTTACGTGTATCGATGATCTGTCAAAGATATTGCCTGTTAATATTACATGTAGGTTGCAGCGTCTGATTCTGCTGATTCGTTTGAAAGGAATCTGGTTTGCGAAATAGGAGGTTTTGTAACTACCTTTAGATGCCAATATGACTGTGCCATTGGGCCATAATATTGAGCATTCCACATAAGCAGCGTATGAACACTATACTTATGTCTGGGACATTCGGCTGAACATTACACGTTCAGTTTGATGTTTTCGCCCGATGCAGTCAATGATGTGACCTACAATTTATTATTTCATTACTGTAATAAAAGAAATTGTTTAATTAATGAACGGCATGTAATGAAGGGCACACTCTTGTCCGAACAATATTCTTATAGAAGTGATCCCGGGTTGTCTCGTATTCATATACATTCCCAATGAGACAGGCTCCACCTATTTACGAAGCTCTTTTCTTAGTTGAGAGGCGCTGTCCATCTCAGGCAGAACTTCCTGCAGGTTATAACTGCCTGTCGCTAATATACTGATGTGTGAGTTCTTTGCGAACTGGCACCTATATAGAGCAAAGTACCATGATGGATTTCATTATTATGTAGGGGTGAATTACTGTGACTCCAAGCACCACTTTCCAGGCGGGATGTGCAGCCTTTGCGCAGTGTTTTCGGGATTGAAGTAATGGAATCAATCTCTTATACTGGAGAAACATGTTCCAGAAAATATATTGTTCAGTAGATTATCTCGTCACCCATGGAAGGCTATACAGGCTATTTTGTCAATAATTGTGCTCGCGCCCCCCCATGTCATGGGTTTGAGCTTCATTAGATACTTACTTGACAAAAAAAGTGATGTTGTTACATCACACCATACCACACACATATTACAATGTAGTGCGTACAGTACGTATGCAATAAATGCAGAGCCAATAATTATATATTATGTATTTCGGGTCAACAGTATACGTAGTAAAAAGTAAAACAAACGCTTCTGTCATGATTGTACTGTGCATAGATCTTCCTTCCACACATGTGCACCCTGGAGTGCGAATGTAGCAGGCAGAGGCTGTGTGTTGGGTTATTTTCAGTTTTGCCGCATTTGTGACTTCCCTGATTACGGATGACCTGCTAAGCATCGAGGGCAGAATAGTATGAACAGAGGTTAAATTATCACAAAAACTGCAATGTGAACGGTTAACGGTTAACAAACTACTAGTCATAAACATGGTCACGATAGGTTCGGTGCCTTTGATGGGACAGTCCGGCTCTCGGTCCGGCTCTCTTTATAAATTCCTTCATCACGGCAAGGGGCGTGAGGAACCACCACAGTATGTTGTGGGAATTATTGATTATTATTATCTTGTAATATTCAGGTCACGGGAGATGTGAATATTGCTGTAAACTACAGATAATAACTAATGTTACCATCATTCTTTGCCATGCCCGCGTTGAAGTAACAAGTGGCTTGAGAAATGCTTTTCATAATTATTATTGTCATAGCCTAGGTCTAAGTTTCCATGCGACGATGAATGGCCCTCATATATACACCTGCATAATGAAGACTCATCTTCTCGCCTTTCCATTCGGAGTAAATGAAGGGCTCAGCGCCAAACATGACACCCTCTTGAGGGGGGTAAATGGTTTTAGGCGCGTTTTCTGAATCAGCAACCGCGAATTTTCTGCCTGCAAACATGACTATGCCACTCTCCCGTTCTGGATGGTCATGATTGGAATTCTTGCTGCTACATTCTTGTTTTGTGGAAAGCTCTCATCAACATCTAATCAACATTTTCTCAACATTAACCTGTGAGGGTTAATCATGTTTGGCGCTGCTGAGCCCTTCAAATAAGGCATTAAGGTCTAAAGTGGTCCTGTTTACTCCATAACTATATGCTTTGTGAATTAGGCTCGTATTTCCCCGAATCGTGATCGAGTGCTGCCTGGTGGACCATTCACACAATGGCTGTTTGTTGAAATAGGAAGCTTATTTTCCTCATCTCTGCTACTCGTGGTCCGGCCGGCCGTTCCCCACAATAATTAAAAATGTAGCTCCACGCTAATAATTTATAATAATTTATAATATTCCAAATGTATTGCATAGTCGCCGGAAAATCCGCCGCGAGTTGTCCACTGCGATGTATAATAATTGTCTCAGCGACGGCGCGGCGTCCCTTTCCTCTGCGACGGCGACGCCTCTCGCCACGTCCGTCCCCTCTTGAGCTATTCCGACGTGTACAGTATTATTATATGTTTACACTTGATGCAGGCCATCTGATATCACTGCAACAATATAATCCCTCAACAATGTGTCATCAACGATGGGTACGGTTATGGTTATATGGGCGAATAGTTCGATGACTTTCCCTGTTGATGGGCGCGGCTAGCTCTGTTTCCAATTGGTCGGATGTTAGGGCGCCAGGGTGGTCGTCGCGCTCTGACTGTACGTTGGCGTTTATGAGCTCTTATGGGCTATAGTCAATCCGCCTAGATCTGACCCTGGCAAAACTGAAGATTCTACTTTTTCCCTCGTCGTTTGTCCCTTGGGAAAAGTCCCGTCATAGGAATTGCCAACTTATATTCACCCTCCTATCATACGTAGAATAAAAACATGCTGGGATTCAATGGTCGCTACAACAATGCAGATCGACCACATTATTTTGTATCCACTCGGTTGGCAACACTGAAGAGTTGTTGACGTAGCATGACGACCTTAATATTAAAAGAAAAGAAAAAAAAATTTCAAACCGTCTGGTGGAAGAGGCAGGAGAGAGAGAGAGAGAGAGAGAGAGAGAGAGAGAGAGAGAGAGAGAGAGAGAGAGAGAGAAAGAGAGAGAGGACTGGTGGTCTGTGGCATTCGACTGTGTCAATCCCAGTTCTTACTACGGTCAACGAAATGTACGTAGCCTATACGGTATATCCAGTGACATTAGAGTGGCGACCCTGCCTGTATAGTCGTTTTATTTTTATTTTTTTGGTCTCACAGCTGCGCGCGATTGTTGTTGTTTGTCCACTAACATGGTTGTTGGGTCTAGTTCATGTCCATTGCGGTTAATGACCACCCAGTTCTGTCTGGTTCTCGCCGCCGCAGTCGGTGTCTTCCCCTGGTTTCAAAAGGCGCCCTTTGACCTTTGAATGTTGTTGACCCCTCGCCTCGTGGCGGGTTGTGTAGTTGAAAATAATTATGTTAGGCTTTTTACGAGATTGGAAAAATTGACATTGCTCTCTCTTCATACGACATACGACATAGTGTAGGATATGTCGATCCTGGTTCCTGATGGCAATTCTGTCATGCTGGAGCTTCTTATCGCTCTCAGTTATGGTTCTCGAATGGATGGGATTCAGGGAAGGAAATTGGCAGGAATTGCCCTGACATCTCGGTGGTTCTTCAATATATTGCTTACTTTACTTGATGATGATGATGATGATGATGATGATGATGATGATGATGAAGATGATGATGATGATGATACAAGTATTTCCATTGGCATAGCTGCTACATCTTTATTCATTGCAACAGTGTTGATTCAATACGGCTACCACTGAAATGAATGGTCGCCAAAAATAATTACATACTGTACTATACAGGGTGTTTTATACGACCTAACTTTACAAACTTCTAGGGGTAATAGAGGGGACCAATACAAACATTTTTGACATAGGAAACCGTGTCCGGAAACGCCATCTAAATCATCAAAATGCAGGGATTCCTATTACTCATAAAGGCGTGTTTATACCGTCTGTAAGTGCTCCCAGTACGCACGAACTAATTTCCTGCCGGGCACTGGAATCGTACTATTCGTTTAAGCCATTGCGGTAGCACAGCCAGCGAGGAGTCGGAGGAGAGGAGTGGCCAGGTCAGGGATGAGGAGGGCTGGGGAAGACGGGCAGGGGGGCAGGGGGGGGGGTAGAGGGTGCCCTTGTTCCTCCTGCCTTCCGAGCTCCTTTGCTGGACTTCTCGGTTGCAGCCATCTTGGATGGGGGAGATAAACTCCACCCTCTACCGTCGCTGATTGGTTCGAAACGTTCGAAAAGAGAAAGGAAAAGAGATGGGCGTCTCAACTGAAAGTTCCTTTGTGCGCGCGCATACGGGGAAGGCTCTGATAGGCCAGATGGAGTTCCGGAGCTGTGACGTAGTATGGAGTGGCCAGGTGAAGCATGGGTGAAGACGGAGGCTTGCAAGGGGGGAGGCTCCACCCGGACCCTGATTGGTCATATTTAAAATTCTCAGCAGGGTGACCAGACCAATATAGGCAGAGGGAGTGGGTAGATGGGGGAAGGAGGAGAAGCAGGGGCACAGCAGAGGTTAGGAATCCGTTGCTTCTTGCAGAAAAGACTACTAGGGAGAAATGCGGTCGGAGGCGCTCGATTCCTTGCGACATTATTTCTGGTGGCCACGGTTTCCGTTGCCAAAGCACCCAGTTCGCCGGAACTGGGCGCACTTCCAGACGGTATAAACACACCTTAATGCGTTTGGGGAGGTGGCTTGTGTCCTTGGCAACCATAATTAGACCCGCACCCTGTTGAGTTTTTTTTGTATGGAATTTAGAGCGATTTGCGGGGAAATATTCTTCTGGGTTACCAATTGCATAAGTGTAAACAAACTCATCTCATTCTTGAGGTTTTGGACATAACGCCCATCTCCTTTGAAATCGAATAATGATTGGTCAACTGGTAGGGGGCGGGGCTAATAATTCTGGTTGCCAAGGACACAAGCCACCTCCCAAAACACATGAGTTATCTTGTTCCTACTGTACAAGGGGAAGCCCTGTCTGAAGCCACAACTGCTCTTAGCAAGAGAAGGGATGAGAGGAGGAAGAGGAAGAGTGCGGTACAAAGTGAAGCTGTAGCCAAGAGAGAGCGCAAGAAAATTCACCGGGACAAGAAGACTGCTGAAGCAGCAAAAAAAAAGAGGAGGGACTAACATATGGGGCTGCAATGTTCTGAAAAATTGAACAAATCTGTTTATCAATTTTCAAATATGTTTTTCTCAAAACAACCTTTTTCAGCGTTCCAAACGTTCCATGCGTCTCAGTTTTTGTCGTAGAGGGTTAGGTATTTGCACACAGCATGTTTAAGGTGTGAGGAACAAAACTGAGCATGGCCATTACCGTTACTTGACAACTTTTTTTAATGCAAATATTTGTTCCAGGAAATTTGCCATATTTTGATATTTTACTTTAGTAGGTGCACATAAAAAATCTGCAGATGAATTGGCTCAACATCTGCTATTGCCGATGCTCAGTTCTGTTTATTAAGGTTGTATTAGTCTGTGAAAAAAAAATCTGATGTCTGAATCACTTTTATAGACGCATGGAGCGTTCACAAGTTATCAATGAAGAACGTGTATTATAGGTCATAAAATCTTAACAACTGAACATAACTGATTAAAAATTGTTTTAGGATATTCTTAATAGTCCAGGCAATGAAGGGGGTGTAGACGGAAATGACGGGACGGCAAGAATTGACCTCAGGGATTTGTTTGGACTAGTTAGGAGGTAAACATACTAAAAGTCCCGGGACCTAGGAGGTGAGGCTAAGGGGGGAGGGGGGGAAGAAGGTACGGTTTTTTGGTTTTTATATTATATCTCGAAATCGGGTAGGTCTAGCCAGAATGTGGTAATGTACAAATTTGAAGCTGGTAAAATTCCCTATGAGAATGTCTCTATTCACTATTTACGTATCTGTTATAGTTTCAGAGATATACGCTCGTCAAAATCGCGAATTCCCCCCAAAAAACATTCATGCCTCCCGTTTGTTCACAAACGTTTCCTTTTATCTCGTTTTCCGTTCATTTGAGAAGAACGTTTTCAGAGAAGAAGTTGTAGAGCATTAAATTTCCTATAAAATGAGTATATTATTTCATATTGTAACCTCAGCTGATCGAAAGTTCTGCAATTTGAAAATTTTGTGCAAATTCCGATATACTATGACGCAATCCCTTGTATTGCAATTTATCGTCATTATATCATCGGATTATATTATATGTTATATTATTGTAAATTATATTATTGTAAATTATATTATTGTATATTATATTATTGTAAATTATATTATTGTATATTATATTATATGTTATATTATATTATTGTAAATTATATTGTTATATTATTGTAAATTATATTATGTT
>JYFJ02009220.1:0-10342 GCA_000934665.2 Catajapyx aquilonaris | reverse complement strand
GTGTTCCCACCTCCCCTTCGACCATAGGGCGGGAACCCGAACCAGAAACTCAGTAACGTCCCCACACTCCACAGTAGCCCCATCTGGCGTTACATAAGTATACCCTGGGGTCCAAAAAGGACCCCACGATACCAATTAAGGGTTAAAGGAAGGCGTAACGCGGAACCTAACGCCCGCGTAACCTAAAATTTTCAAAGTGAAAAATATTTCAGTGCGGTATAAAAAGCATGTTACTAAAGCTCCACCCGACTAGCTCCGACTAGCTAGCTCCTACCAGCTCAACGTCTTTTTATAACTTTCACACCAAAGTACGGGAACTATTTGATAATCTCACGTCTAACTAACAAATAAGTGTGAAGAAATGTTGCGTCGAATAAGCAGACAGAGCAATTCGGGTAGAGGATTTCATATGTATATACTGACCGCAGTAAGGTGGATTTCCCAGAGTCTTGAGGAGCTGCACTCCGGAGGCATTTGTTTCGTCTGAATGGAATCCCATTAATCCACACTCAGGTCCATTGCAGGGAAAGTACTCTCCATGTGTGAATTTATCGTAATCGGTGTACTTAGGAGCAGGGAATGATTTAGAAGGACAGACTTCGGAAAGGATTGAGCAGGTGTAATATGCTGGAGCACTCAAGTGACTGCAGGCTGGATTACCTGCAAAGAAAGAAATATCCAGGTATAGTTTGATCTCTTTCAAAATGCAGAAGCCAAAATCTGGCGAATTTGTACAAGTATAGTCATGCCTCGCATAATAATTCTGACACTGCACTGGTAGGATTGTCTAATTTACCATGTGTCCACAAAGAGTTGATATGGTGAAATATTAATATCACAGTGGAAAGATTTCGACATATTATGATTTGGAAGATTCATTGCTTTCTAATGAGATCAAATCAATTCAAACATCTCTCTATAGGTAACCATATTGCACGGCATCTTACTTACCCAAAATCCATAAAACAGTGCAATCATACTGTATAATTCTTCTGCATAACAAAGATTCATAAGTAACTATTAGTACATTTCACAGCCTCGACCTCTGACGTAATGACTACAGTGCAATGAGATGCCCTCACCTGCACCGCTTCCAGTGCATGTCGGTTGAAGTTGCCCTCCATTTACGTAGTAATCCACATGCCCTAGCGTTAATATGCAGGCAAAGTTTATCAGTGCCGGCGGGGCCAGAAAAAAATCACCGCCGTTTGTGTGGATAAGGTCCACGTAGTTTGCATTAGAAGAGTTCATCCTGAGGCATCCTGTCACCTCTTCAAAGTAGCAGCCTCCAGGACCACCGATATCCAGACCTAAAATAGAACTTTAGTAGTTGCAGTAGGAATTTATTCGCTTGACATAGCCAATGCACCTATAAGGACAGCACAAGGACAGTGGGAGAACAGGGGAACCGTTACAACACCCAAGTCATCCCGGAGAGAACATTATACGTGAGACAGTCCTGTGCGGGAATGTAACTCGGGATGTCAAAGGTGGACTGTTGTGGAGTTTACACAAAAGTATGGCACTAGGAGTTTTATTTGAAGGCAAGGAAGGATGCAGACTATAAAATTCCAGTTGTAGCATCACATTACCATATATCCGTTACTTAAAAAATTGCTTGCCTTGATCACCCAAACCGGGAAATTCTGAAAGTGCCCACTCACCTGTAATTCTTTTCAGAGTAACATTATTTTGAAGCAAGTAATCTGTCATGTATGGAACAATTGTTCCTCCCATACTGAAGCCGATGTAATGCATATTTTCTGGTTTGGCTTGAAACACTTGTTTCAAATTCAGGATGAAGACTGCGATTCGTCGACCAATCACTCCAGCATTTTGCAACAAGTAGAGCGCATTCAGGTCTGTTGTGTTTTCGTAGGATATGCGAATGACATTTATGCAGGAATTCTGAAACTGAAGTGACAAATAAGCTGTGATATGGCCACGTTAACAGCTGTGGTTTGTGGAGGAGTTCAACTGCTTGCCATCAGTATATGGTTTACCTTCCAAAAATATGCCTCCTCCATGCTGATCATCCAGCCAATGTTGGAAGACTCGGTAAATCCATGGTTAATCAGCACCGTAAAGCACGAGCTGTTGAAGTTTGTCTGGCTCAGACTCGCGGTGTTGTTGTAATCCAACTCTTGAACTTTAGATCGGTTGGCAGAATTTGTCAAATAAAAGAGAGTCGGTCTGAAGTTGCAATTTGGAAGGCCCAACTTGTAACATGAACCGTTTCGGGTATCAAACTTTCCGATATCTCCTGCAGGTATATAGAGACAAAGTGTTTGAGAAAGAAAGCCTCCTTATCTCATAGTCACTTTGCTTTAAATTCACAAAGTTACTTACCACAGTCTATTTCCTTTTGACCAATTGATGACGATGAGTTGAGAGCAGCTTGGATCTGCACCAGTTGATTCAAAAAAGTAGTAGAAAAGTTACCCAAATAGTAGTTGTAATCTACGGTTACATTTGGACACGCCGGCTTTGGTACTACTTCGCCACCAACTAATTGAAGCAATGAAAATAATAGTAATAATCATAATCATCATCAGATCATGACAAATAAAAATTTAAATTATTGACCAACATCTGTGGAGGAAGAGAATGTACAAAATTAGTAAATGGTTTTTGGTGCCTGGATCACAATATTAATTTGGTCTGCAAATAGATGTGTCCTTCCAATGAGTTAATGGAACGTGGCTATCAATGGCCGGCATTTCTCATTTAGTTTCCCAAGTAAACCGTGCAGATATGTCATCATAAGACATGCGACAGTGTGGTTCATCAGCAAAAATTGAGCATAATACCTTGTTGAATTTTTTTTAAACCAGGTATTGCTAAGTAGATACTCGAGAATGGCAATATCGTGATGTTTGATCCCATCAAGCCCTATGATTTTTGTCCTCTATAATCGGCTGGAATGTGTGCTTACCAGCCAGAAACAGGGAGAGGAGAACCAGAAACAGACTCATCTTTGCGAGCCCGCAACAAAGTGTGACTGTGTAACAAGTAGGTAGATCAGAAGTAGTGAGGGAATAAAGTTACGAACAAGGTTTCGAATAATGCAATTTTGGACAAAAGAACATCTGCGACATGTGTTTTTGTGGACGTATCATGTGGTGGATTCTACATAAGTGCTCAATTATTCTTTCCCCACCTCTACTGTAGGTCGACAGTATACTACAATGCATGGCGTGGCTACTGAGGTTGTTGCATAACGCTGCCATGTCGTAGTGCAGGTGACATACCATAGCTATGTGATTACGCAACCAAATTTTAATTCCCGTGTCTTACATGTAAAGGGCCACAGTTCTCGCAAACAGAACCATGTTACCTTTGAAATCTGAGCTCACCTTTCTCAATCCATCATTTACTAATTAACAACCGAATGTATTCAAAATCGAACACTTAGAAATAAAATTTTAACTTATTTTCCTTAAGTTCCCACTGAGAGATTATGTTGGTTTTTTTGCTTTGTTAAACAAGGAGGCAGCTTTCTCTTTATATCGTTTTTCAAATTATTGGTGTTGTAATGGTACTGGACTTTGTGTGAGATGAACCAGGCTGAGGGTGTAATTATGGTTTCATATATTTTTTTCCGGGAAAAGCAATTATGCCACCAAAACGGAACAATAACAGTGTGATAGTACACCTTAAGAAAAATAATTACCCAGTTGTAGTCAGAGGAGTTTGGTATAGCTTTATAGCATATAATAAGAGGCGTTCTTACCTGTCATAAACAGCAAGAGCAACAAACGAAGCATTTTCGTGCCGAATGAAATGCCTACTGCTCTGGGATTAAGCCGCGTATTAACTTATAAACGAACTACTAGTAGGTGGCTTGGATGGTATTAGAAATTCGACAATACGAAGTTACGCAAAAAATGGTATAATCGTGCCAACGCGTAGATTATTGAGAAACGGTGCATTTCTGAATAGAGACAAAAAGTAAATCAACATGTTTTAAAAGTTTTAGTAGCCTATATCCTCAGTGTTAATTGGAAAGTTTGGGTGGTGTTTTCACTCAGATAATAACACGTGCCAACTTAAGCATTTAGTCTGTGACACTGGTAGAATATAATATGGTGTGAGGATTCTACCTGTGTCGATATCTCGATATACCCTGTCGAGTGGCATACGCCATTCATGCTCTCAGCCCCCCGTTGTTGTGTGTTTAAAATGTAGTTAATATTGTAGTGCCCCACGATGAGTACGTCAGAGACACCACAGAATAACACACGGGGAAGGGTATAAGAACCAGTTTGGAACTCTATTCAGGACAACAACTACACAGCGTCCGATCAGGAGATCGGCCAGAATCGAACTACCCAACAAGTCAACAACATCAATAATGCAGTGACCAGGCAACCATCAACAGCCAGTTGCCTGGAAACTACAATATCACAATAACTTATTCTGATCAATTTGAATATTGTAGTTGATAAAGTTATAATAATCTTACCAGCCATAGACAGGGAGATGAGGACAAGAAAACGTCTCATCCTTGGCAGTGCTTACGAAGAGCCTTCGAGCAAGCTTGTAGATAGAACCTGAATGCATAAGGCTTGGTATAATGCAATTTATAGACAAAAGAACACCTGTATCACACACACATATATTATCATGTGCAACATTATTCATCTACAGTATGTAGTGATGTATAGGGCAACTGCTGAGGTACCGGTAGCTCCATAACGATGACATGTCGATACTGTGGGTGACATGACACGTGCTTCTGATCAATTTTTTTGTAATAAAATATCAACCCCATTGCTAGGACCACTGTCTTAAAATAACTATTTTCGATTCCGAGTCCGCAGCATTGCCACTCCGCCTCTCCACCTACCAATATATTTTCAGCTTCATTTATTTATTTTTTTCATCTCTACTCTACATAAAATTCTCAATTTCCGTGAATGTCCGCTCCTTAAGCCTTTCAGCTAATTTTCCTCCCGAGAACAATCATTCCGAGGGGGAGGGGTGGCCTCAGGATTCTTGAACACAATTATCTCTGGAACTATGTCTGTAAAATTAGACCATCTTACTAACATATTCAGTACATATTCTACGCAGATTCTAACGCGCTCTTTGAAAGTTCAGTCATACAGGTTGACAACTTCACATTGGCCAATTATTTTGTGGGATGAGGGGCGCAGGCTAAGCGAACAATCTATCTATAAATCTGTCCTGTGGTTGATGGAAATAAAATGTTACGAGCTTTGCCTAATCCTTACATAACTCACTTGACATGTAAATGGGACAGGCAGTGCCAGACTGATGGTATTCGCGAGCCAGTGTCCTTTTTGCACATGCCCAGACACCAGTCACCAGACCTATATACCATGTTGCATAAGCGATTGTCGTGAATGCTGTGGTGTGTTTGACTGTGTACCAGATGAACAAATATGAAAACACGTAACTGACGCAGACATTGAGGCAACATAATGAGGGGTGTGGTGGAAAAACATGACAACTGACATTTTCGTTATTTTTGACCTGAACACCTAGCAAAGTATAAGACATACATGACAAACAGTTTGGTATAACTTACTCCCAGGTCACGTATCATGCACGAGACGGCCACACGGACTAGATCAAAACCAGGAATCTCTCTACGATTTGTTAAGAAAATGCAAACTCCAATTCACTCTTCTTAAAAATTGCAACTTTGCCAGTTATTATGCTTATCCACCACACCCCTCATATGTCATGGTGAAGGCCGCGGGGTTATACTTTATGTAAGGACCATGTTACGCGGACCTCAGTAGCGGGAAAATATTATGTTAATCAATATTAAGCAACAAAGACATGGAAAGTTGGTTTAGTGTTGATAATTTAGTTATAACAAAATGACCTTGACCGTGACCTTTGACAGTAAAGATGACCCCACATGATGAAAACAGCATCAGACATGAATTATCATTAACGAACTAAATTCAATATAATTAGAGGAGCTATCACCAAGGGGTTAACTACTCGACTGTAAAGTGTACACTACCACTGGAGTACCAAATTCAATAAATACCCAGGAGTACCAAAGAATAAGGTACCTAAGTATCTGGGAGTACCACTGCAGGTGTACACCGGAGTACCGAAGTGATACACCATCACCGAAGGTCGCTTCAGACGTCACTGGAGGAACATCGGCTCCAGCAGAGCTTGCATTGTGATCAAGTCATTCAAGTGGATTTTGTCAGGTGGTGTCGTACAGCATCGGTAACAAAGGTTTTTGTCGTACTGCATGCTACCATGTGTTTCGCGTCTTTGTCAAGTATTTTCACAGCCAGATCTGGGCATGAAAGGAATATCAGGTACATAGGACGTTATACATAAAACAGGTAGAAAATATACTTGTTTTCATATTAGTCCGTAATAATAAAGGTCGTTCTTTTCGCATCTTCAAGGTGATTATATTATTTTTCAGTTGACTTAACAGTTGTCTTTAAGATGGCACGGATTCATCGTGGGTAAGCACTATATATATAATGTACAGTACCAGCACGACAGTGAAATTAAACAAAAAAAAAGACTGACGTGAGACTGTTTCAACCCTGAAATGGAAAGATGCCCACCGTGCCTGTCATCATCTCTTTTATTTCCTCATCTCCAAACTGAATCATGTGTTGGCCCTGAAAAGGGCCCATTATGGTAGTTTAGTGTGGGTTTGGGGACCTTAATGGTTGGTAAGCCCAATAAACACCTTAAATGTTTGCAAATCATCAACTGTATCTTCAGAAATTAATTGACAGGACGTACCAGTTTTTTTTATTCCTTGCAATTACAGGTCAATGTGTCGAAGACCAAGGTGATAGTTTTCAGAAAAGCGGGTAAAATAGCGAGTGCAGTTAATTTTACCTTGGATTCAAAGACGATTGATTATATACAGTCTACAAGTACAAATATCTGAGGGTAACCTTCTCCACCTCAGGCAAATTTAGCATTCAGTCCGAATTGAAAAAGAAGAAGTCTATATAGCTGCAATAAATTCCATGTGTCAGACACTTCGGAATCTGAAATTGAGAAAATTTCAGGTATCGATGAAGCTTTTTGAAGCGCAGATTACACCAATAGCTCAGTATGCTTTTCCCATATGGGGATTTAGGTTTCTCACTGAGATCGAAAGAATTCAAAACTTTTTTGTGAAAAATTCCTAAGTCTTCCGCAGTCGGCAGCGGGCTTTTTCTTTCGGTTAGAGACTGGCATTTCCCCTCTGTCGATAAAATTTTCGTTACAGTCAATCAAATTTTGGAGGAAACTTGGAGCTCGACCCAACATCAACTTGTGTTCTCAGGCTACGCTCCTACGCAGTATCTGATTTCTGCAAACTCATCGCACGAAGACTTGTCGTTCTGTTATGGTACGCAACGCTACAAAAAATTGCACCGTATGGGTTAACTCCGGAAGATCCCGATGAATGTATATTACAAGCTCGGAATCGTATGGAACTTTTCCATCACACCGGGGACTTAGAAGGAATAAATAACTCCTTACTAAAAAAGGTCACGCCTTCCATAGAACAATACTTCTCTTTCAACTTGCCCTTATTTCATTTGCGGCTGTGGCTAAATTTAAGAAACAACTCGAGATCTATTTGGATGGCAGGCCATAAGGTGCCATAAGGTTTCGTTTTCTTGACGGGCGACACGGTGGCGGAGTGGGTAGCGCCGCAGCCATCCACCTCTAAGGTCCCGAGCTCGATCCCCGGATCGGACGGAGGATGCTTAAGTGGATAGAGTTTCGATGGGTTCTCTCCGTGTTCGCGTGGGTTTTCTCGGGACTTTCCCGTTTCCTCCCACTATCAAAATCCATCACATTACGGGCAAATGATTAAAGTCGGTTATTCAAAAGATGATCCCCTAAGAGGCCCAAGGGGCCTATCACGGGGTATCCATTATTATTATTATTATTATTATTATTATTATTATTATTATTATTATTATTATTATTATTATTATTATTATTATTATTATTATTATTATTATAAGGTTTCGTTTTCTTTAGATCAGAATTGTGATTGGTGCAATATGAGTCAGGTTTTTTCTTGTTACCATCTTATGTTTCAATGTCCAATATTTAAAACGTCCCGCAGTCAGTATCTGAGCAATGTCAAACGTTACCCTCCAAATTGTTTTCACCTGACATTCTATGAACCCACTAAATTGATCATTTTTGATGTATATAATTTTTGTATGTATGTGGAAAATAAAGTACATGTCCATATGTTCTGTATGAGGTTGTCCCCCTATAGGAGCAATGCTCCACAACAGGGTGTTAAAAACAAACAAACAAACAAACAAGCATTCTACGCAGATTCTAACGCTCTATTTGAAAGTTGTTCAGGAACAATCATATACCGGTTGGCAACTTCACACTGGCCGATTATTTTGTGGGACGAGGGGGGCAGGCCAAGCGAATAATCTATCTGTACTGTACATAAAATTATAATATCCTCTGATTGATGGAAATAAAATGTTACGAGCTTTGTCTAATCACGAACTTGGCATGTAAATGGGATAGGCAGTGACAGACTGATGGTATTCGCTAGGCCTTTGTCTTCTTTAAAAACCCATGACCAGACACCAGTCACCAGACCTACCATGTTGCATAAACGATTGTCGCGAATGCTGTGGTTTGTTTGACTGTGTACCAGAGGAACAAATGAAAGCACGAAACGGACACATGGAGGCAACAGATGCCACGGTGAAGGCCGCGGAGTTATACACTTAAATGCACTGTATGTATGGGCCATGTTACGCGAAGGTGGTAGTACAGTACACTACGTAATGATGCTATCCTTGTTGTGCTGTACGGTGTGCCTTATCATTATTACTCACAGGGAAATTATTAAAACAATATGGTGATGCTCACAGAAAGGATATATTAAGATTTAATATTGAGGAGAGATACATAAAACAGGCATATACGGTACACTCGTTTTCACATTAGTCCATAACTTACAAAGGTCGCCCTTTTCGCATATTTCAATAATTATATGATGATGATTTTTCTGTAGATTTAACAGTTGTTGTCTGTCAGCAGGTAAGACGTGGGTGGAAGCAAGGGTGGAAGTATACCAGCAGCACAGTAGTACTTGCTGAAATTAAACGAAAAGGACTGACAGTTAGTCTAGCTGTTACAGTAGTTGCCATCTGCATATTAGGAAAGCATTTCTATTGAAAGGCAGGTGCTGCTGTCATTAGATGAGTGGTTTAGGTAACTCTCCAACTATAGAGACACAAAATAGATCTGCTTTACCTTGTCCCATTGTCGTTTGTCACACTCATTTTACCGATTGTCAGTGTTAATCCGCTCAGCGTTGCAGTAATGTTCTTGCCGACACCAAAATCCAAGGGAACGTACTTCCCGATGACAACATTCACCGTCGTTTTATAACCAACATCCCTGTTAAATATACATTATAAGTATATAGTATAATTACCCCCACCACAAAGTAATTCCTGAGTAGCCATACTTACACCAAAGGAAATCCCATTGGGCCAGTTGTATTGCCATTAGTGTCGTTCAGCGTGATCTGCAGCACCAGTTTTAGAGACAATGGCAAAGTAAATGTGATGTTTACCGAATAATGGGCCCCTGAATTTTGTTGGGAAAAAATTAATGATTGATTACTCCGTCACAATGAAGGAAAAAAGTCCAATTTTTGAGTTATACCTGTTTGTGTGTTTGAATACCATTTTTTCTGCTCTAAACCTCACAAATTTAATTTAGTCCTAAAACCTCATAATTTAGTTACCTACAAAGCGAGGATGAACCTTGTCCTCCCAAGAATGTAAGCAAGTGTAAAGTCAAATCTTCGCTTTCCATTAGTTATCTCGAAACTGAAACTAGTTATATATATTTTTGAACTTCGTGTGCATCGTATAGTATATACCCATGAAATAACATGCGGGAAAGTTAAAGGAAGGCGTAACGCGGAAACCCCTTACGCCTGCGATATAAAAAGCATGTTACTAAAGCTCAACCCGACTAGCTCCGACTAGCTAGCTCCTACCAGCTCAACGTCATCATTTAGGGCGATGTACGAGTATAAGTCTTGTGAAGGCGCAGAATTGTGAAAGTTATTCTCACGAATATTAAAATATCATTTACTTTTGTCAAACGCACGGGAACTATTTGATAATCTCACACGTCTAACTAACAAATAATAGTGTGAAGAAATGTTGCGTCGAATAAGCAGACAGAGCAATTCGGGTAGAGGATTTCATATGTATATATATACGTATATACAGGGTGTCTATTGTAACTCTGCAAAGACTTTCAGGGATAATAGAGGGGACCAAGACAAGTATTTTTGACATAGGAACCCGTGTCCGGAAAC